>CATIWQ010308654.1:0-42554 GCA_949673415.1 Euphorbia schlechtendalii
AGAAAAGATAAGAGATTTAAATGTCAATGGAGTTTCCAAACTCCTTGCCTTCACATTCATGGATGAAATCTAACTTGACAACTTCTGGAAGGCAAGCATCGATCAAGTCAAGTTTCATGTATATGTCTTCATCCATTGGATATTTATAACCCTTACCCATATTAAATTCAATAGTATCATCACCTATCCTTAACTTAATTTTGTCTTCCGACACATCTATCAATGCTTTACCAGTATGTATAAGATTATAGGACATTTTTCATTATATGCAAAATCTAGCACAACAAAGTCTGTCGGAAAAACAAACTTATCCACTTTAACTAGCACATCTTCTATTATGCCATAAGGATGCTTAATAGACTGGTCAGCCAATTGCAAGACCATATTTATCCTTTTAACTTCATCATCAAGCTTCAACTCTTTGCAGATCGATAAAGGCATAAGATTTATACTAGCCCTAAGATCACATAAACATTTTGGAAAGGAAATGTTCCAAAGTTTACACGGTATTGTGAAACTTCCTAGATCTTTAAGTTTAGTGGGAAATGTAGCAGTTATTATTTTGCTACAATCTTCAGTTAAAGATACTTTCAATATTCCTTCTAAACTACTCTAACGAGATAAAAGTTCTTTAATAAACTTACCGTATTTTGGAATTTGGGTAATGGCTTCAATGAACAAAAGATTGATTTCTAGACCTCTAAGTTTGTTGATGAACTCAATGAATTGCTTATTTTCATTCTTCTTCTTCACTCTTTGTGGAAATGATGGTTGAGGGGGATTAACCTTTTTGGATTTAGGTTGTTCATCCACTCCTGCAGTATCATTGGATTTACTCGGATAATCATCCGGCACTTCAACAACATCATTAGCAAGCATACCCGAAGGATTTGGTTTATCTAGTAATTTACCACTATGAAGGGCTATGGCATGCACATTTTCCTTAGAATTTCCTTCTGTGTTACAAGGTAAATGGCCTTTTCCTCTAGATGGAATAGCACTTGCTAATTGACCAACTTGTATCTCCAAATTATGAATAGAAGATGATTGATTTTTAAATATCCGATACATCTTAATTTGTAACTTCTTGTAACACTTCAAACTCTGATTGCTTATTACCAACTCCTTCTAGAAATTTGTCTATCTTATTAACCAACTGTCCTATTCTATCATTACTCTGATAATTCTTTTGTTGATTATCACCATACTTCCAATTATAATTCCTATAATATTTCCATTATTTCTATAAGAATTCTCTTGACTTTGAACATAACTTAATTTCTCCCCTACACATGGGTTAAAGTTACACTCAAGAGCAGTGTGTCCTATTTGGCCACAATTTTCACATGTCAAAGGGTTACTCTTATTTATATGCATATTATCTATCTTATGAGATAAAGCAGATATTTGCGCTTGCATAACAAAAATAGGGTCTAATTCATTGACCTTTTAAACTGAACTAGAAGATGTTGATGCAGCATGCGAATGAGTAGGATTAGTAATACTTAATTGTGCTTTCTCCATTGGCCACATACTATTGTTATTTGCCATAACTTCCAAAAGATCAAAGGCTTCTTGACTATTTTTCTTCATAAGAGATCCCACAGCTATAGCATCAATTTCTCCTCTTGTTCCATGATTTATTCCATTGTGGAAAGTTTGCAAAATTACATTCTGGGGTAAACCATGATCAGGACAAACTCGCTGAAGTTCCTTATAACGTTCCCATAGTTCGTACAAGGATTCACTATCCTTCTAAGTAAAGGAAGTGATTTCTTTAATGAGTCTTGCAGTTTTGGCTAAAGGGAAGTATTTAGTTAGAAAGGCTTGGGCTAATTGATTCCAAGTGGTGATTGAATTTGGAGGTAATGAATTCAACCAAACTTTTGCTTTATCACGGAGCTTAAATGGAAATAAGCGAAGTTTAACTACTTTATCAGGAACATTATGCATTTTGAAAATATCACAAACTTCTAGAAAGTTTGCAATGAGAACATTCGAAATTTCATTGGTTAGACCATAGTATTGCACATTATTGCTTAGCATTTGAAGCAATGCTAGCTTGATTTTAAACTGATTTATTAATTGGTGATCTAGTAATTCCCTGATTGTTACCATTGATGGTCGGAATGACATAATCCATGAGCCTTGGTTGAGGTTGATCAGGATTTTGTTGATCTTTGTTAGCCATCCTTCTTCTTTGTCTCTTATTTTTCCATTTCCTACTCTTACCAAATAGTTCTATTTTTAATTTGAAAGACGCCAAACTTCTTTCCGAACTACGCTTACTTGGCATGCACACGCTAGAAAGAAAACTCAATGAATAAGCAAGAAAAATATGTTAATAACAAAATATAAATACTTAAAATAAAAAATAGATAAATCTATTGACACATAAATATAATTACCCGTTCTTCAGCAATTTGATCTCTAGAATACACTTGCCTTCTTCGGAACGATGCCAAAAACATGTTTGCAAGATTTTGGTTATACTCATTCCGAAAAGCTTATCCTTGGCAACGACACCAAAATCTTATTCCCCACTTTTCTACTGATAATATAAAAGTTCTTAATATGAACAGGTGTTGTCAGTACCGCTTATCAAATAGAAAAATGATAATAACTACAAGCATACAGTTGTGATGTAGTTTTAAAAGATATCAATCGCACCGGGAAAGAATTCGGTTCTAAAAACCAACTAGAGTTATAGGACGAAAGAAAATATAATAATTTGAAAGTTAAGGATTTTGAATGGTAAACAAATGCATGAACAGATTAGATGTAAGGCATATAGATATTCCCTAAGAACAAGTATAGTAGAGTAAAATATGCAAAGTAATCAAAGTTGTTTTAAACACTATATAACTTCAACAAACTCGTTTCTAGATGCCCAAATATCCTATAATTGAGCGAAGAGTCACACATGAAATGAGTTTTCTAAATCTAGGGTAAATGAATTATGACACTTATAAAAACCTGGATAACAATAATAATATGCTTAGTACGGGTCACTCTCAAATAGCCATATTTAGCAAGTTACCACTCCAAAAATGTTGGCTCACTAAATAGCGTTATAATCACAGATCCAATGACTATACACAATCTTGTTAACCCTGAAATCACCCTTAAAGTCAACTTGAAAGCATATAACTTTATTAATATAAATGATGCAAGACGAAATACTCGTTATAACACATAGACATATCATAAACTTTGAAATAGAAGAAAACAAAGTAGAGTTGTAAGGTATGCAAGTGAAAGCTAGAGTTGATCAAACCGTATCCACTCTTTAATGGGAGCCGTCAATTCCTACAATTCCTGCATCTACTTTAAATTTGGTCTCGACTCTTGCAGAACCTTCGCTAGGATGCTATTCTTTGTGAATATTGAATAAATGAATGTTGATGAATAGTAACTTTTATTGATAAGTGCTTTGCAATTACAATCATTCAACAATCGCTCGAATACGTGGTGAAATCAAGTGATCAAAACATGAATCGAATCACTTATACATTTTTCTCTCTAACACTTTGAACTAGTGAAATCTATAACTTTCATTCTCTAATGTGTATCATGCATATCATCTATTATTCTCTCTACCACATGCCATGAAATTGGTTGGTTTTGAACCTTTTTTATAGAGTGCGAAGGGTTACGTGTATTCAAATGAAGAGTCGTGTCCATTGGCAAAGGGTTGCATCACTTCATTGTGATTGGATGCAAAGTTTCATCCTCATCTTCAATGGATAAGCACCTTTTTCATGATTGGATTACTTCCAAAAGGTGTCTTTTCATTTAACAATTGGTGGTGATTGATGGTTGTTGATCATTTTTATCCGATGGTTGGTAGTTGAGAATAGTTATCCTTAACCATCACAAGTCACGAGTGCGATATACATGATCATGAATATTGGTTGGCAACTTTCTGCTTGTGAAGAATGACAAGTCATGATCGTGAATGGGTGTCACGATCGTGACATGTGCTTTTCTTCATGATTCTACTTTGCAACTTTGCCGATCTTTGAGAACTTCGATCCTAAGCCAATCCTTGTGTTCCATGCATCTTTTTGCACCTTTTTCACTCTTTTTACATAGAAATCCATCTTTGATAATTTTATTCCCATGATTGACCAAGTTTCTACACTTTCATAAAAAAATAACTGCATACCAAGTGAAATCTTTTATATGAAGTATGAAATGACTTTAAACCATATCGTTTTATGATTAAAAATACCAAGATAATAAGTGTAATTATACACTTATCAGTCTTATTGTAGTAGCAGTACAAGTATCCTCAGACCTGAGATACTGGTTACCTTATGTAGGAGTTGCAGGTTAATTAAGATAGTTATTGAACATACAACATAACAATGCAGAATTTCAAAACTTAAAATTAACCTAAAGGATCTACTAAGCATTCCATGATTGATATAATCTAAAAACATTCCACAGATGCTAATAGGTTTATAAAATTTATAAAAGAAATCTAGCATCTAAGTTTAGGACGTTACTAGTCGACGCTTCTCTTTCTCTTTTAGATGTGACATTCCCTTAGAGCAGTTTGGAAGAACTTCATTAGCATGACCTTCCAAACTAGGATAGTCTCTATGATTGATCCACATGGATCTTCACCGACCAAAACATCGTTGAGGTAGAACCCATTGGTAGACGGTAGCTACTAAACTTCTCGAAGACAAACCCAAAAATATAAACTGAGAAGGCTCTCTTCGAATAGAAAGATCCTTCTAAAGAAATTCTTTATTGTTTGGAGAAACTCATGAAGGATCCCGCATAATGAATGAAGAAAGAGATGTCAAACTCAGAGAGAAAAGCTGAGCTAAAATATTTTATGTTCTGTAAAATAAAGAGAGCTTGAGGCTTATATATAAGGAAAAGGGGGAAGTGTTAGACTCCCCCTAAAACTCAATGTGGAATGGGAATATTCCCATCCCACAAGCAGGTTAGCCGTACGGGGTCACTTGGACCCACGGTTTATCTTGTAGCCTCATTCCACAAGGCAAGCCCTAGCGGGCATGCTTTATGTCGCAATCTTGGGCTTGCGGGCCTTCCCACAAGCCCAAGCTTGTGGGCTTGCGTACAAGCACTACCTTGGGCAGCGCTTGCGGGCCTGTAGCTTGCTAGAGCATGCGAGCTTTCCCCGTGAGCATTTCAGCTTGCGGGGCAGCTACACGGGCCCCACTTTGAACAACCCGTGTTCATTTAGGGCCCACTTGCAACAGGAAAAATTCCCTTGCTCTGCTCTATGCATTTTTCCCTATTTTTCTCTTTATTTCATTTAAATATTAATTTGATCCAACCAATTAATAATTCTTCTAACGATTTCGATAAAAAAATATTTTCGGCATAAGCCTAGTCTATTGGTTCTTTACTTAGTTTGGTAAAGACCCAAAGTGTGTGACCTTATGAGATCCCAAAGTATTAAGTTGTTAGAGGTTAACCTAAACTTAGCTTCCCATCCAGGAACCTTTAGGCTCAATGTTCTAGACTTGAATAGAACCTGATAGCTCTAGATGATCAAATGAGCTTTCAACAAAGGCGTATGCTTCCCCGATACTTGGAATGTTAATGCTTGTAACTTGATCTGGTTCTGCAATAGTAACCAATACAATACTCTCCTTCCATCAGGTTAAGTACCATCTAGTTTATTGAGCTCGGATTAAGTGTCAACTCATGTAATAACCGTAGCTATCTTGGAATTATACTTGTTCACGAAGAACACCACTTAGCCATTATGTTTCAAGATTGACTAGAAAACCGTTCTATCAATCTTATACTCTGATCAGAGGTTTATGAGTATGTCAATTCAACGAGGGTTCCTAAGTTATATCTCCCATCATATCACTATATCAAGGGCGATGGATCCCATCTTGACTACTCATCTTACCAACATATGATCATCACTATACCCCTAATTACTCGTATCATCCTAATCACCAGGGTATGAATATGTATGACCCAAAGTATAGTTACTCCTATATAAGGTAACCAGTATCTTAGGTTTGAGGATACTTGTACTACTACTGCAATAAGACATGACACCAATATATGGATATAGTTATTTTTCAGTGTCTGTCTTATAGCGGTCTCTAATGTATTACCCGAATACATTCATGTGTTAACTCAAGGTACCACCTTCATCTCGTGAAATTGGCTGCTTGGATCTAATCCAAGGAGTAAGCCTACACATGCTAGTTTGTCCATTCCATTGATTTCTAGTCTCAATGAAACTATGAGTAGGGATATTTAGACTATTCATAGTAACATGTATATGCAAAGCTCACACCACATAGCTCCCACTATGTCCTCACACTTTTACGCTATGAAGTAGTCACGAACTTTGTCTTATCAATTCGCATATATATATAATACTATCCATATATGATACCAGCGAGATACATAAATAAATTGAAAACACTAATAAGTAACAAAGATGCCTCAATTATTATTAATAATAATCTGAAACCGTTTGTATATTATAACTAATTAAGATATATCACCCTAATTTCCTCTAGGGAATACATCATGTCTAACTTATTCATACCTTGGCAATTAGGATGATACAGGTGATTACGAGTATAATGATGATCACATGTTGGTAAGCCGATTAATCAAGATGGGATCCATCGCTTATAATATAGTCAAGATGGAATAATGGAGAAAATTGGGAAATTTGCACAGAGCGGAGCAAGGGAATTTTTCTAGTTGTGAGTGGGCCCCAAATGAACTTGAGTTGTTTAAAGTGGGCCTGCATGGCTGCACCACAAGCTAAAAAGCTTGTGGGTCGCTAAAGCGTGGGCAAAGCCCGCAAGCACTACCCATGGCAGAGCTTGCGCGTACCTTCCGCACAGGCCCCCAAGCATGCCAGCAAGCCCAGCTTGAGAGAAAGCCCGCAAGCTAGGCTCGCTGCAGAAGGTAATCCCATTATAGTAATGATACACGGATCAGCCCTCGAGTCCTAGGGATCCGCGAGGCTTACCCGGTTTGTGGTGGGATTTTTCCATTCCTAATTGAAAAATGAGGGGAGTTTTTCACCCCCCCCCCTCTGCCTATAAATAGGCCTCCCTTCTCCTCCTTTTAATGTACTTCAGCTCAGCCTTTCTATATGAGTTCAACATCTTATCATCGCAAGATTTTGCGAGATCCTCCACAAGTTTCTCCAAGCAACAAAGAATTCTTTAGAAGGCTCTTTCTATTTTGAAGTGAGCCTTCTCAGTTTATATTTTCGAGTTGGTCTTCCAGCGATCTAGTAGTTTCTGTCTACCATAGGGTTCTACCTCAATGAGGTTTTGGTCGATGAAGATCTGTGTGGATCAATCGTAAAGGCTATCCTAGTTTAGAGGCTAGTGCTAACAGAGTTCTACCTAATTGCTCTAAGGGAACGTCGTATCCAAATTGAAGAGAGAAGCACGCATTAACTAGTAATGTTCTAAACTTAGATGCTAGGGTTTCTTTTATAAGTTTTTTAAACCTATTGGCATCTGTGGAATGTTTCAACATAAACTATATCAGTCATGGCATGCTTAGGAGATCCTTTAGGGTTCATTTTATGTTTTGAAATTCTTCCTTGCAATGTTGAATGTTCAATTACTATCTTGATTAACCATCAATTCCAATATCGCAATATACGTTTAATAACACTATAATGTGACTCTTTAGGATTAAATTTATAACGTGCACATATAAAGTGATCCAATAATACCACAATATAACTTACTATCAATAGCGTTACCTGATTAATTAGCACTCAATGTTGTGTCAGTATCCATTAAGTCTCTATTGACTTGCATCCAATCATGCCAAATTTCTTCAATATCTCCTTGGTATATTTGTTTTGAGAAATGAAAATTTCATCATCATATATTTGCATTAAAAAATTTGTTCTTTCCTCTGAATATGATGAAAATTTTTGTATCGACTTTACCTCTAGCAAATTCTTTAGATAAAAGAAATTTAGTTAAACATTCATACCATGCTTGAAGTGCTTGTTTCAAGCCATAGAGTGCCTTTTAAAGTTTGTACACCCAATCTTCAAAACTGGGTGCTTGTTTGACATACACTTCTTCTTCAATATACCCATTCAAGAATGCGCTCTTGACATCCATTTGATAAATCTTAAATTCTTTGTAGCTTGTTAATGTGCACAATATCTGAATAGCGTCCAATCTTGCAACCGAGGTAAATGTTTTTCCATATTCAATACCTTCTTGTAGGTTATATCCTTATGCAACTAGATGTGCTTCATTCATCACAACATTGTCTTTCTCAATGAGTTTATTCTTAAACACCCATTTAGTACTAACAATAGACTTTCCTTTAGGCTTAGTTACTAAAGTCTAAACTTTGTTCCTTTCAAATTTCTCTAACTCTTCTTGCAAAGCTGAGATCCTGTTGGTTTGCTTTAGGTTAAATAATCTAGTAGAGGGGGTGAATGTGATAATCATTGTTATTTTTAAGATTTTAAAAAAATTGATTCCAAGTTAATTTTTTAGGTGCCCGTTGAGTTTAGAATGTTGTGCGCTTTGGTCTAAAAACTATAAACTACTTAGCTTTGCTGATATAATTTATCTTTAATCTATGATGATTAAACTACTCAACTTGGATTGGTTTTTTAAGTAACCTGATAAAATAGAGAGATAATGACGTTGACGTTGACGTTGCAGAGTAGCGCGTGGATACTAGAAAAACTACTCAGCTTGGATAGGAAGCTTGTGATTTGAAGATTTGTTAACGTTGTAGAATAGCACGAGGATACTAGAAAAATGACGTATGTCAGAAGATGCCTTTTTCCTTGAACACTTGTGAGGAATCTCCAACATTCCATACTGACACCTTTTAGTTATGAGGACCACTTATATATCCTTCATAATTTTAGCGCTTTTTACCTAAAAAGAATCAAAGGAGTATTTTATCCTTTACAGATAGATTTAAACATACAAGTGTTAAACAACTCATCTTTTAATAAATAAAAGCTACTTAGCTTCGCTGAGTCTATATCTCATAAACTACGTAATACTTAGCTTACCTCTACTTTTCTTACTCTAAGCCATAACTTAATTAAAACTCTGTAAATTTAGTTATTTTTCCTTAAACAAACTCAAATAAACTTGTTTAATTAAGAGTCTACTTAGTACTTAATTAATTTCACTATCCTTGACAGTTTGTTATTTCCAAAACATTTTAAGTATAGTGAAGAACTATTAACTTGGGTTTAACAATCTCCTCCATTTTGGAACATATAAAAACTAGGTATATCAGTAATTAATTAAATAAATAATTTATGGATATAAGGATACCTGATAGGTAATGTTGGAATCCCCCACACTGAGTGAACTTCTTAGTCAATATAGACTCCCCCATACTGAGTGAATATTCTTCAAACATCATAAACTTCCCCGTATATAGAGAAATTTTCCTTAGTTTGGGACTTTATCTTACTCAGCTTCTCCTTTGAGATTGGTCTTAGTTGATTCATTCAACAATTTATACACAAAAATAACACATATACGAAACAAGTTAAGAAGTGCTTAACTTAGATAGAAGAAACTTGTAAATTTCATTTATATAAAACTTAGTTAGTACACAAATTGTGTCATATGCTAAGTAATTACAAGTTTAAGCACTATTACAAGTTTTTCTATATTCTAAAGCTATTTATGGGTGTGGTGTTCAGAAGATGATGAGCCTCCACCTTTGAGTTGCTGTTGATATCATTGTTGAGATTCCTGTTGATACTCTTGTTGTTGATGTTATTAAGTAGGACGTTACGGATTTAGCAAAATTTCCGATATATGGTGTTGGGCTACCTTATGAGCATCTTCAACTATTCTCTCCCCCTTTGATATTTGTTCTATAACAATTTATTAGAGACATGCATTGAAGGAGTCAATCACAGATTGAAAATCCTCTTGCTTTCCTAAGATGGCTGGTGATATCTCTTGTTCCATATGCTCCTTTTCTTTAAGTGAAAAGATGTTTTGACCATTCATCTCTTGTAGTAACAAATGATGACATCTCATTAAATGAGCAATCTGATCAAAGCCTAAGTAAGCAAACTGTTGAAAACACTACAAAAGACATTTGAAATCTGATATAGATAGAGTTATCTTTAGTTTCGCTTCCATGTCAACAATCCTTAGACACATTAGATGAATAGTCCTATCTATGTACTCAATGTCCTTTGCATCATATATGCCAGTAGTCACTAACTATTCTATATTTCCTTGAAGTTCATGAAGTCGATCCTTTAGGGCATTCAATTTCTTATGCATAGTGAGACCGCTACTGAGATCGACGGAGTTAGCAGGCTTAGGAAATGGTTTTCCCATTACATAGAATCTTCAATGTTGTTCTTGACAAGATCACAAGTTGAGTCCAATCTATCATTGAGCGCATCCATGGTTAGCATAGGCTTGTTTATAACCTTCACCGATGCATCCACAATCTTGACTATTCCATCAAATTTCTTATCATAGGCAATCATTAGCTTCAACATCTTCTCCATCATATTGCACATGTTATGCCTAAGATCTTTATTGACATCTAGTTGCTTTGACAGTTCATTGATTTTATTATCCATGCTAGTCTTGATTTTGGCTTGTTCTTCCAAAACTTATGAAACTATGTAGTTTGAGCTACTAAGGTAGCATTCAAATTACTCAACTATTCTAAGGCAGCATCTATGCTACCCTTCATTTAGAACCCAAGTTAATAGTACCTCATAGTACTTTAATGTTTTAGAAATAGCAAACTATCTAGGTTAGTGAAATTAATTGAGTACTAAGTATACTCTTAATTAATGAAGGTGGTTAGAGTTTGTTTAAGTGAAAACAACTTAGTTTTGCTGAGTAATTAATTAAGTTATGGCTTAGAATAGGAAAAGCTGAGTGTTGAGTACTAAGTAGTTCAGATGCATATCAACTCAGCTGTGATGAGTTAGCTTTCTATTAAAAGTTGTTTTCTATGACACTAAATAACACACACGCTACTAACGTATTCTATGAGAAATGGAATACTCCTTAGATATTTTTTAGGAATAATTGCACTTAAATTAAGGAAGATTTCCAGTGGTCCTCATAAGATAAAAAGTGTCAGTACAAAATGTCGAGATTCCCTCACTAAAGTCCAAATCCAAAAGGAATCATCTGACATGCACCATTTTCCAATATCTCTACGCACCTATGCCAATGTCAGTAATTCATTCAATCTAAAGATTCCATGTTGCAATATCATGCGCCTCTCTCAACCCAATTGCTAAAAGATAAAATGAGATTTTGTCAATGGAATTTTATCATGCCTCAATGTTCAAATTCTTATCTCTAAACATCCTGCAATCTGTCTCTAACAAGAAGATTCGAAATATATGAAGAGAAGAGAAATTGAAGATCAGTGACTTCGAAATGTTTGCAATGGCTACTTCAAGAAGCTTCAACTATAAATAGAAGACCGAAGTAGACATTCAAACTTGATAAATCGCCTCGAATTTCTTTTAGAAAAACTCTGCTAAGTCTCTCCCAGCTTCAAGAAATTCCAAACTCAAGAAATCAGTAAACACCAATTCCAAATCTGTTTGTAATAGAGAGAAATCCCCTTAGATTTAACATTGCAAGGATTCAACATTTCTATTAGATGAATTCAGTTTGCAATCTTTTCAATTAAATCTAAGTGTAAGTTTGGGAAGGGTACCCAAACTGAGTCAAGCGGTAGTTAGGAAGGAAGGTACTTCTTGTAAAACTATGTCTACCCGGAGTAAAGGCTTCTCCGCCTAAGTAAGGAATGGACACTAGTGGATTAAAGCTCAGAAAAGGTATTTGAGGACTAGAGGTAGGCTCGGGGCTGAACTAGGATAAAAAAATCAACTGTTGAAGTTCTAAACTTATGCTCTTAGCTTTTACTTCGCTCTGCTCATTCATCATCTCTCTGTTATTCTTTTTTGGTTGAAAAACCAATCCTTGCTGATTCGAGCCCCCAACAGTAGATTGTAGATAACCTGTGCTACCAAAGATGAGCATTTATTCCATTTTCATATCGCAACTCAATACGCATACTCAGCATGCATATAAAAACTTAACTTAGCGAAACATAATTTCTTAAATCGTTAAAAGTAACAAAGATTCGCATTCCCCCTCCCTCTGCAGTTGTTTTCAAGCCGTCTATAGGACTAACAAGTGGTATCAGAGCAATTGCTCATCTTTTAGACTTATCATCTTTGAGTCAAGATCTATAAATGGCTTACAACAACTTCAGTTCCGGATCCGGTTAGGCAGTACTTCTTAAAGATGGAATGTCTGTTAGAAGACCACCTCTTTTTTATGGTAATCATTAAAATTTCTAGAAAAATTGAATGAAAAACTTCAAGTCACAAAGCATGCAAGCTGGGCTCACTATCGAGCTTATCCCCAGAGTTCTTACAATTGTAAGGAACTGAGTGTGCATTCCCGTTGATCTAGAGGACTAGGATGACGCTGGCCTGAGGCTTCTCAAAGAGAATACCGCAGTAATTAATTACTTACACTATGCGCTAGATCTTACTTAGTTCAACAAGGTCTCAAGATACATCGTAGGAAATCTGGAAGAAGCTAGAGATTACCTTTGAGGGGAACAAAAAGGTCAAGGAGTCAAAGATCAATCTCATGCTGAGGGAGTGTGAGATGTTCACCATGGGTGCCAGCGAGGGTATTCAAACCATGAATACCAAGTTTATTAACATCGTTAATGAACTGAAAAGAGATTAGGGAAGGAGTTCACTGAAGAGGATCCTGTCAAGAAGATTCTATGCACTCTTACTCTAGAGTGGAACTCCAAGAAGAGCGCCATCGAAGAAGCTCATGACCTGAAGACCTACAGCTATAATGAACTGATAGGAACCTTGCTGACTCATAATATGTCTCTGAGGAAGTATTATGATAACTCCAAGAGGAGTCGAGGTAAGGAGAGAGAGGGCAAAGCCGTTGTCCTAAAAGATTATTCATCAGATGAGTCCACCAGCTACGACTCTAATGAGAAAATGGCCCTTCTGACTAGGCGTTTCAAATGTTTCATTAAGAAGGATAAGAGGTTTAACAAGAAGAAGTTTCCTGCTAAAGCCTAGTCAACTCAACACCGATGAGGAGCTGAGGAAAGACCCAAGAAGGAGCACAACAAAGATATCAAATGCTTTAGTTATGGAGAAAAAGGCCATATCCAGTCCAACTGTCCTAAGGCGAAGAAGGACAGATTCAAGAAGAGGTTCTCCAAGAAAAATGAGGCACCTGCTG
The DNA here is from genome assembly GCA_949673415.1 of Euphorbia schlechtendalii. Taxonomy (NCBI): domain Eukaryota; kingdom Viridiplantae; phylum Streptophyta; class Magnoliopsida; order Malpighiales; family Euphorbiaceae; genus Euphorbia; species Euphorbia schlechtendalii. Next base: position 13,275 of record CATIWQ010308654.1, read on the forward strand.
ACACCTAGAGCGATTTGGAAGAATCCTCATCATTTGATGAGGAAGCAACTGATTCGGCCAACCTTTATCTGATGGCCATTGAAGATCGAAGGGGCAAAGGCTCAGCATCTTCCTCCGGTAGAGATCAATCCGCTGCTAATTCTAAAGCTGAGCGAAATAAGGGAAAAGCTCCTAAAGATGAGTTACATCCTGAAATTCCCTTATCCATGGAAGAATTCACCCAGGCTCTCTATGATGTTATGAAATTGACTAAAAAGTCGATGAAGAACATCAAAGAGCTACTGAGGAGAAGTGATGATTTGGAAGATACTAATGCTTCCTTATCGCTTGATATCTGCTTTCTTCAAGAAAAAGCTGAGTATCAAGTTCTATCAGCAAGCTCACTTAGAAATTATATGAGTTGACTGCTGAGATAACAACTTTAAAGAAGAAAGGGGTTCATCATCTAGCCAACAGTCAAACTCAGAGTAAACAAAAATGTAATTCTAAGAGGAAGAATTCCTCTTAACAAAAGAAAGCGAGCCAGGCCAAACCAAAAACGGTGTGTGGTTTTTGTGGGAAAGCTGCACATGCCACAATTCTCTGTAGGCATAAAAATGGTTCTCACGACTAGTATGACTGGTCTAATTTAAGCACTGCTAACAATGGAAGACCTAGTTGAAAAGCATGGGTACCTAAGAAAATGTAAATGTTTTGCAGGTGAGCCTTAGATCCACTGATGACTCTCGAATGTGGTATTTGGATAGCGGATGCTCAAGGCATATAATGGGAGATGAAAGCCAATTCATCTCATTGGAGCATAAAAGAAATGGAAGTGTCAGTTTTGGAGATAACAAGAAAGGCAAGATTGTGGGTTGTAATACTGTTGGTGTCTCTCCTTCAATTGAAGAGATTTATCTTGTCAAGGGTCTGAAGTTCAACTTGCTTAGTGTAGCCTAGCTCTGCAACAGAGGCAGAAAGATTATATTCGACTCAGCAGGATACTCAGTAATTGATTGTAAGATTGATTCCACTATTCTCTTTGCTCCTCAAATCAATAATGCTTATATGATTGAGTTATCCCCTGGCTTTACCAATGTGTGTCTTGTATCTAAGGAGGATAATTCATGGCTTTGGTGCAGAAGGTTAGGTCATATAAATATAAACATTCTATCCAAACTGGCCAAAAAGTAATTAGTTATGGGTTTACCTAGCATCAGCTTTGATAAGAATAAACTATGCTCAGCTTGCTAACTAGGTAAGCAAGTTAAGAAATCGTTTAAGTCAATAAATCACGTAGTAACTAAGTGATCGTTGGAGATCATCCACCTAGATCTTTTTGGCCCAGTTCAACCAATGAGCATGGGTGGTAAAAGATTTTCATTGGTGGTTGTTCATAACTTCATGAGATTCACTTGGGTAGTCTTATTGAGTAGCAAACACGAGACATATGAATCTTTTATCAAGCTTAGTATCCAGATAATGAATGAAATAGGATATAAAATCTATAGAATTCGAAGTGATCATGGATGTGAATTTGAGAATTTTAGTTTTGAAGAATTCTGTTCAGTGCATGGTATTGATCATAACTTCTCTTCTCCCTATACACCTCAAAAAAATGAGGTTGTAGAATGGAAGAATAGAACCATAGTTAAAATGGCTCGATCCATGCTGAGTGATAACAATCTGCCAAAGTACTTTTGGGGAGAAGTTGTTAACATAGCCTGTTATATCTTGAATAGGGTTTTCAATTCGCCCAATTCTTGAGAAGACACCCTATGAGCTTTTGGCGAGGGTGCAAGCCTAAGATTGGTCATCTCAAATCATTTGGCTGAAGGTGCTTTATTCTTAACACCAAGGAGCAGTTAGGTAAGTTTGATCCTAAGTCTGATGAAGGTATCTTTTTGAGATACTCAACTAATAGCAGGGTATATAGAATATATGTTAAAAGAACCAGCCTATTAGAGGAGTTTATGCATGTAGATTTCGATGAAATTAATAATGCATATAGACATCCATCTGATGAAGATGAAGGAGTACCCCAGCAAGCAGATCCACTCAGTATCCCACCATCTGTGTTGACCAAACTAGCATAAGAACCCGAAGTTGAGGAAGCCAAAGATAATGATGAGGATCTTTCTATAAACTTCAATAATGGTGAAGATCAACCTCCACCTCAGCATCCCATTGTAGATCCTCTACCAGTTGATCCGAGTCTTCCAAGAGAGATTAGAGTTCATAACAACCATCTACTAGATAGCATATTAGATGATGTTCATAATCCAATGATGACCCGAGGTCAGCTCAATAAGATGATGAGTCTTCCAGCCTTCATATGATTGATCGAACCCAAGAAGTTGGAAGATGCAAAAGAAGATGATTATTGGATGATCGCAATCCAAGAGGAGCTAAATTAGTTCAAGCAAAATGATGTTTGAGATCTAGTTCCGAAGCTGAAAGGGAAATCAATTATTAGTTCAAAATGGGTTTTCAAGAACAAGCTAGATGAAGATGGCTCTGTTATCAAGAACAAAGCCAGGCTTGCTACGCAAGGCTATAATCAACAAGAAGGAATAGATTATAATGAGACATATGCTCTTATAGCCCGCTTAGAAGTAATTCGAATCTTGTATACTTTCACATCTCATGTAAACTTCAAATCATTTCAAATGGATGTTAAGAGCGCATTCCTAAATGGATTCATTCAAAAAGAAGTCTATGTTCGCCAGCCTCTAGGCTTTGAAGATTCAAAGAATCCTGAGCATTTCTTTAAACTGAAGAAAGCTCTCCATGGATTCAAGCAACCTCCTAAAGCTTAGTATGAGAGGCTAACCAATTTCTTTATCAGCAAAGGCTATGAAAGAGGAAAAGCAAATACAACTCTATTTATGAGGCGAAGGAAGGATGATGTGTTGCTAATCCAAATATATGTTGATGATATCATATTTGGAGCAATTGATGAGAAGATCTGTAAGGAATTCAATAAGCAGATGAAGAGTGAGTTTAAAATGTCTATGATGGGAGAGCTCAATTTCTTTCTTGGTCATCAAATCAAGCAAACTGAAGATGGAATTTTCATCATTTAGGCTAAGTAAGCTAGAGAAGTCCTGAAGAAATTTGATATGGAGCATTCGAAGCCAATGTCCACTTCCACGGCCATTATACTATCCTGAGTAAAGATGAAGCTAAAAAACCTGTGGATAACAAGTTCTACAGAGGGATAATTGGTTCTCTTCTTTACCTCATAGCTATTAGGCCAGATATACAGTATGTTGTATGCTACTATGCTCATTATCAAGCTGCTCCTAGAGAATCTCACTTAGCTACCGTTAAGAGAATTCTTAGGTACTTGCAAGGTTCAATTGAAGCAGGTCTGTGGTATTCCAATTGTTCATAATTCACTCCTAGGGGATTCACATATGCTAATTATGGGAGAGATAAGCTAGACAAGAAAAGTACAATATGAGGATGTCATTTCCTTGGAGAGTGCCTTGTCTCATGGTATAGTAAGAAGCAAACTTTTGTTGCGCTGAGTACATGGTAGCAGGAAGTTGTGTAGCACAACTACCATGGATTAAGCAGCAATTGGAAGATTATGGTATAAAGTCAAGCTGTATCGAAGTTAAGTGTGATAACAAGAGTGCAATTGACCTATCCAAGAATCTAATTCAGCATGGCAGGATGAAGCATGTCAACATTAGACATCACTTCATTATGGATCATGTGCTACGAGGAGATGTCAAGCTGGAATATGTTACTTTCGAGAAACAACGCGTTGATATCTTCACCAAGCCATTACTTAAGGAGAAATTTTCTATACTGAGGCAGTTGATTAGAATGGCTAATCCACGATGAAGAAGAAGCTAAAATTCTCAAAATTTTGGCTAAGGATTGGAGAGTATGTCTTAAAGAGACACGTAGATAACATCATCAATATTTCAAAGAAACTGCGTGAGGAACAGTTCACAGTTAAATTTCAAATCTCTACATTTTCAAAAAGATGTGCGTTTAAATTGGAACCATTTTTAGCAAAACTCACTGTTTTACTAAGGTGGTTGAAATCACTCAGATCTCAGTGTCCATTTTCATCTTGAGCCGAGATAACGCCATGTACCCCAGAGAATTGCTGAAGTCTATATAAGGTGAACAGTTGAGGAGTTAGAGATTAATTGCTTTTTCAATCTCAGAGCATTCAAACCCTAGAATTCTTAATTCTCTTCTCCTTTCAAATCTTTCCTTTCAAACTCTCAAATGGTGATTAACATAACCACTTTCACACTCAAGAGCACCATAACAATGAAAATTGTTGTTAACGCTGAAGGAAAGACAAAGAAGCTCACCCTTCAAGAGGGAACCTACTTCATAAGAGTTGAGTGGGTGGATAATATGGATTTCAATGTAGTTTATGAAGTGGACTATGAAGGTCCGTTGCTCAACAAGACCATGCATCGCATCATTAAGCAATAACACTTGAGTTCTTTTCTAAAGATGGAGGGTCCTGCTATCACATGGCTCATTAGGGAATTTTACTCAAATCTCTATACAATCCAGGGATTTGATAATGTTCTAATGATGGATTTTAGGGGTAAAACCACCCTCATCTATGCAAGGCTGATTGGAAGTATCATTAACATGTCAAATAAGGGCACTCAACTTAGAAGGATTGGTGATGAAGATGCCTTGGTGATCCCAGAGGATTGGGAGCTCCTTACGAACTATATTTCTGAGGAGATTGTAATGAGCTACATGAGTTAGACTGCTAGGATGTGCCACGAACTCATGGTGAAGCTGCTACTACCGAAGACGGGCTTGGTAACTAGCCGCACCTATTTTGAAAGGTGTGTGGTCTACCGTATGGTTGAGGGTAAGAAGCTAAACTAGATTGTGATTATCCTTCATCACCTGACCAAGATGACTATCGTCTATCACTATGTTTACCTCATTACCGAGATAATGAGGGTAGTGAAAGTCAAACTGGCTCAGTTTTTGGGTGAGTCCAATGAAACAGTGCTACTAGTGATGAAGAAATTAGAGATGGCTCACTTCAGCAGACTGGTTCATAATCAGGTGCACGCTAGGTACAACAAAGCACAATAAAAGTGAAAGTTGAAGTGCGTATTGACAGTGGTGCCTGTAGATATCTAAAAGGAGGATGAAGATGGCTTCATGGTGGATTTTGATGAAAGCGATGACTCAAACAAGCAACCTATCTCTGGCATCCTGGAGAAAGTCACCACCACTTCCTCTCCCAAGTTGAAGGTTGCTTCCTCCAAGGCCAGGGGGAAAACGCTGCTAAATCCAAAGCCGATGAGGCCCTTGCTCAGCCCTAGTGTCAAAGAAGGCAGATGAAGGCAAAAAACTGCACTTAACGTGAAGCGGAGGCCAAACTCCATGATGAGTAGTAAGTAGAGGAAACTGAAGATGTTGCTGCGGTCAGTGAGTCCCTAAGATAAAGAAAGCACAAAATGGTATTTTTCGAGGAATCAGAGGAGTAGGGCTAGGCTAAGAAATTGTGAGAAGAGGATACTCTAAGTCCTAACACGGCTGTTGAGGTCCAAGAAGTTTTTGCCAAAATCAAAGGCACCTAGCGCAAGTGTTCTGCCATAAATAGGCCCTTGCAGTGCAATGTGTAGGTGGTGGGTAGCGAGGAAGATGCTAGAGAAACCCTTACCCTTGTTCTTGAGGAGTTTGATTCTCAGGAACCCAGCATCCCGACACCCACTTTCACTCATGTTGAGGAATCCTCAACTCAATATGAGAAAATTCAAGCGACCCATCCTTGGGTCAAACAGCTAACCAAAAGGTTCTTAAAATTCATATGTTGAGAAGTTCCCAAGCTGACCCATCCTTGGGTCCAAGAAGTTCCCAATGTTGAGAACTATGCTCAATAGAAAAAAGCAAGTGGTTAGAATGTTGAGGCAAATTTTATAGCCTGTGATGCAACTGAACCTAGTAGAGAGCCACTCCGTGAGGATTTGGCTGATGCATCTTTCTTGGTGGAAATCAGAGAGTTAGCTAGGAAGAAATTCCCTGCGCTCAAGACTGCCGTTGAGTTAGATGGAGCAGTAAGCCAAATGCTACTTGCTCATGAGTTGACAGACTTATCTTCTAGACCCAAGGAAAAATTGACTGAGTTCAAATAGCACACAAGTTTACCCAATCAATCTCAATATTTTGAAGAGTTTGAGAGGATACAAGGTAGCTTATTGGCTATTCAAAGTCATTTGGCAAAAGAGAATGCCAAGAGTTTGGTTGATAAGATGGCCCTAATACTCACAGGCTTAACGGATTTTGTAACCCAGCTTAGGGCACCAATCACTTCTATCCCCATGTTTATTGCGATGGCTAACATTGTTGCAGGAAAGATAAAGGGTAGTGTGGATGCTACTACTGAACAGCTGAGTCTTTTGGGTACCAAAGTGGATACTCAATTGACACAGGTCCATAAGTTGGGTGAGGAATAGGATAAAATAAAAAGACTAACTGATAATAAAATCGAGAATGTCTTTAAGGAGGTGGAAGCAACCAAGGATATTGGCCACAACATAGCGAAGTCGGTAGAAGCTTAGTCTAAGTTCTTGCTTGTCCATGATAACAAGTAGGATGAGATGGTCAAGCTGCTAAAGAATATTTCCACCAAGTTGGATAAGGCCCCTATTGTGAAACTTGACGCTCTGCACACCATAATGGATACCATTCAGTGTAAGGTCAATGATCATATCACCGAGAAAGTCTCCTCCTCGTAGAAGTTCCTTATGACTGCCATGGGGAAGATTTTTCCAGATATGCCGACTCTAAGTTTGCTTGCGAAAGAATCGAGTTATCCTGAAACTGGCATGACTATCCACTCAAAGCTGAACGTCATCAAGATTAAAGTGGAAGACATGTAGAAGAAAGTTGAGACTCTATTGAAGATGGGTGAGCTAGACGTGAAGGACATTGATTATACTACCAAAAGCATATCATCAATTATTTCCAAGGTTCTTGACATCAAAGCACAAATGAAGATAGCATTGATAGCAATGTAATTCTGAGGTCTTCTTCAATGTTTTCAACAGTTCGCGTGTCAGGGCTTTGAGCAGATTGCGCACCTCTCTAGATGTCATCATCTTCTTCTCAGTGACCTTAATGATCAAGATTTTCTTACCTTTGAAGGTAAAGTGCAACTGGAGCAAGAGATATCCTCGTAGATAATAAGCTAGCAAGAGAGCTTCAGGGCTACCCTCGATGCCTTTAATACATGCCTTGAGCAACTTGTGCAAGGTTAGATAGCAAAGGGGGAGATGATAGCTGAAGATGCTTTTCAAATGGCAAATCTTAATAAGGGATCTCTACCAAGGCAACCATTTCATCACAAGCCTCCTCAGCAACAACATCCAAAGACCCAAGACAAGACTATTGGCTCTTCCTCTTCTCTTCACAAAAAGTAGTATAGTCAATATTCCTTTTAGTTTATTTTCAAAACTTGTAATAGAGCTTTAGTTTGTAATCTTAGTTTAGGACATAAATAATGTACTGACTAAGTCAATTTTAATATTAATAAAAATTACAACTGTCCTCCTCAAGTTAAGATCTTCTTAACTTTATATATATGCTGTATGTATGTTTCTACTGTGTGTCGAACATCTTATGGAGTAACTCATGTAAGAGACCAACCTTGAAGCAAAGCTGAAGTAAGAGGAAGTCCCAATATGAAGAAAAATCCTTTAAGTATGGTGGAGCTAAGCTACTTGAAGAAGACTCACCCAGTATGGGGGAGTTCAAGTTAACTAAGGAAAGTCACTCAACACAAGGGAGTCTTACATCACTTTCAGGTATCTTCGATATCTTTAAACTACTTATTCAATTAACTTCTTGTACTTAGTTTGCTATTTGTCCAAAATGGGGGAGATTATAGAACCCAAGTTAATAGTACCTTACAGTACTTTAATGTTTTGGAAATCACAAACTGTCTAGGTTAGTGAAATTAATTGAGTACAAAGTATACTATTAATTAATGAAACTGACTAGAGTTTGTTTAAGTGAAAACAACTCAATTTTGCTGAGTAATTAATTAAGTTATGGCTTAGAGTAGGAAAAGCTGAGTGATGAGTACTACGTAGTTCAAACGCATATCAACTCAATTACGCTAAGTTAGCTTTCTATTAAAAGCTAGTTTCTATGGCACTGAATGACACATGAGCTACTAACATATTCTGTGAGCAATGGAATATTCCTTAGATATTTTTCAAGAATAATTGCACTGAAATTAAGGAAGATTTCCAGTGATCCTCAAAAGATAAAAGGTGTCAGTACGGAATGTCAGGATTCCCTCATTAAAGTCCAAGATAAAAAGGAATCATCTCACATGCACCGTTTTCCAGTGTCTCTACATGCCTCTACAAACGTCAGCAATTCATTCAATCTGAAGATTCCACATTGCAATATGGCACGCCTCTCTTAATCGAATTACTTGAAGACAAAACAAGATTTTGTCAACAGAATTTTATTGTGCCTCAACATTCAAAATCTTATCTCTAAATGTCCTAGAATTTGTATCCAATGGGAAGATTCGAAAGATATGAAGAGAAGAGAAATTGAAGCTCAACGACCTCGAAAAAGTTTGCAACAGCTACTTCTCAAAGCTTACACTATAAATAGATGACCGAAGTAGACATTCAAACTTGGTGAATCACCTTGAATTTCTTTGAGAGCTGAAACTCTGCTAAATCTCTCTCAGCTTCAAGAAATTCCAAACTCAAGCAATCAGCAAACACCAATTCCAAATCTGTTTGTAATAGAGAGAAATCCCCTTAGATTTAACATTGTAAGGATTCAACATTTCTATAAGTTGAATTCAATTTGCAATCTTTTCAATTTAATTTGAGTGTCAGTTTGGGAAGGGTACCCAAACTAAGTCGAGTGATAGTTAGGAACGTTTCTTGAGTTTAAAACTGTGTCTACCCATTGTGAAGGCTTCTCCGCCTAAGTAAGGAACGAACACTAGTGGATTAAAGCTCGGAAAAGGATTTGGGGATTGGAGGTAGGCTCGGGGCCGAACTAGGATAAAAATTCAGGTGTTGAAGTTCTAAACTTACACTCTAAGCTTTTACTTCGTTCTACTCATTCATCATCTCTCTATTATTCTTTTTTGCTTGAAAAACCAATCCTTGCTGAGTCGAGCACTTAGTAACAGATTGTAGATAAACTATGCTAGCAAAGCTGAGTAGTTTATTCTGTTTTTATATCACAACTTAGCACGTATACTCAGCACACATATAAAAACTTAACTTAGCGAAACAGAATTTCTTAAACCATTAAAAGTAACCAAGATTCACATTCACCCCGCCCTTTGATGTTGTTTTCAAGCCATATATAGGACCAACACTTCACTTTTCCTACCACTACAGTGGCAATGACAATTGAAGTTGGGATAGAAGATACGATCGCATTGAGTTGAGCTGCAAAGTCAGTCAACCCAGTTAGATACAAGGCCGTCTTGTCCACTAAGCTATTGGTGCTTTCCTTCACTAGATGATTCCGTACTATGAATAAGCTCCCTTGGATATTTTTGAATTCTTCAAAGTAGATAAACTTCGAAGGATTGCTGGAATGTTCATCAAACACTGGAATCTTAGCTTTCTTCCTAGCGAACAAGTTCGTCAATTCTTGCGACAGTAGTACTTGGCTAAAAACACCATCTAAATCAACATTAGTTTTGAGAGTTGGGAATTTCTTCCTGGCCAACTCTCTAATCTGAACCAAATTGGTTGAATTAGCCAAGTCCTTTTGGACTCCTTACTGTTGGAGGGAGTTGCATCCTCAACCATAAAATTTACCTTGGAAACTTTGTCATTTGCTTTTCCATGATGAGCGAAATTCTTAGGTTCAAAAACTTCTCTAATCATAGGGATTAGAGGGGTGGAGAATGGGTTTGAAGAAAGGTTAGATTCAAAGATGGTTTGTACTGTTGGAATAGAAGAAGTTGAGGTTAGTTTAGATTTTACATGATAATGGATGAGTGAAGTTTGAGTTTGTTGAGGTGGTGAAGAATGGGTGGTCTTTTCTTGGGAGGAATTTGGTGTAGTGGAAATATGAATTAGGGAATTTATAGGAGAATTAATAGGAGAAGAAATTTTAGGAGAGGAATTTACAAAGATAAAAGGGTTTTCAAGATTTATAAATTAAGCGGGGGAAGGAGTTTGATGTACCTTTTGGTTGGTTGTTTGACCCAATGATGGGTCAACCTCAGGTAACTCAACTTGAGTAGGAAGAGGCTCACTTTGCTAAGTGAGAAGTGGTTCTTGGATGTTTTCACCAGGAAGAGCAAATTCTTCCTGGTTGATGACTTTCATGTCATCATCATCCTCCTCACTGCTCATGATTTGAATGTTTCTTTTTAAGCAAGGTTTGGTTATTCCCTTCTTTTGAATGCCTCTAGATTACAGTTTCCACCTCCTTAGCTGCTCTAGGACTTATGGTTTCAGAGTCCTCTTTTGCTTTCTTTATGTTTCCTTGCACTGCAGTTGCTCTATCTTCTTCAAATTTCCCGTTCTTCTTGCGCAATCCCTCACTCAACTCCATTGTTAACATAGCTTGAATTTTCTCCTCAACATGAGGAGGAGGAGGAGGGAGAGAAGATCTTGCTACAACTTCTTCTTGTTGTTGTTTTTGTTTCGCCTCTGCTTCCCTTTGAGTGCGAGTCTTCAGCTTTAATGTACTATTAGCCTTAGTTTGTGGTTGGGCTGGTGTATCCCTTGCCCTTGATTTTGCTGGGCTATCTCTAACTCTTTGAGCCCCTACCTTCAAATTTAGACTAGTTGGAACAGAGACTGTAGAAACTTGCTCCAACTAGGTTGACAAAGGCACATCATCAATGGTTTCCTCATTGGACCCTTTATAGTCCATTACAAAGGCATCCTCATCCTCTTTATGGATATTTGCAGGGAATACAATTGGTTCCACCTTTGCCTTGTTCAGCTTGACATCTTGGACCTTGGTATATCTTATGTAAACTTGTTGATTCTTCAATTTACTAAAATGATTAAGGTCCAAGGTCTTCTTCAGCGGGACTACAGTTTCTCCAAATTCATCAATGCAAGTAGAGATGTCCATCCTAACAGCCTTTGCATTGGCAGTGATCAAATACCCATAATGATATAGAGTAGTAACTTTGGTCAAGTGATGAAGAATCATCACTGGCCAGTTAATTTGTTTACCCTCTACCATATGGTAGGCCACACACCTCTGAAAGTTGGTGTAGATGCTAAGAGACCCAATCTTCGGTTGCAGCATCTTGATTAGCAACTCATGGCATGCCCTTATTGTCTAGCATATGCTTGATGCTGCAATTTTTCTAGACCCATAATCAGCCAGCAATTCCCAATCTTCCGATACAGCCACAAGCTCTTCATCAACATTTCTCCTCAGCTTGGTGCCCTTCAACGGCATGTTCAAAATACTCCCTATTTACTTCGTAGAGATAAGGTGAGTGGTTTTATCAATCTTTGTCATCAACACGTCGTTATGTCCCTCAAATGACTACAGGTTGGAGTAGAACTTCTAGATCAACTCCTAAATTGTTGGCCCTTCCAAGAGAAGAAACTGGCTGAGATTTCGTTGCCTAATTACCTTCTGCATGGTCTTGTTCTTCAGCATACCATCATAATCAACTTCGAAAATGTGTCCAAAATCTAGACCTTCAGGCTAGTTGGTCTTGGTGAACCTTATTCCTTGAGGTAAGATAACTTTCTCTAAAGTGTCATCAATATGCACATACATGGTTTTCTTAGAATTTCTCTAAAGAACAAGGGTTTTCTTGGTGTTTGCCATTTGCAGATGAAAGGATTGGGAGAAAAGAAATTAGGGTTCTTTTGCAAAATTTGCTTGAGATCAAAGATTGCAAGTAGTTTCTCTCTCCAACATGCTCTCTCTTTTATAGCTTCTTCAACTCATTCAGCTGAGTTGAGACTTGATTTTCAACACTTAGCCATTTTTCTGGAAATTTTCTTCACATGGGGTTCGCCATTCCAATTAGCCCTCTTAGAGTATTGAATTGGTCCTTTGACAATGGTTTGGTGAATATATCAGCTCGCTGTTCTTCTAAAGGAACATCCATCCAATTTGACATCTCCCCTTAGCACATGATGCCTCATGAAGTGATGTTTAATATTAACATACTTCATCCTGTCATGCTGAACCAAATTCTTGGATATGTCAATTAAACTCTTATTATCACACATAACTCCGAGGCATTTTGACTTTATACCATAATCCTCCAGTTGCTGCTTGATCCATAGTAGTTGTGCTACGCAACTTCCTGCTACCATGTACTCATAGTGGAAAACAAAGGCACCGAGGCGAGAACCCAATTACTTAATTTGAATCATGCTTTCACGAAAGCTTGTGTAGTAAAAAATTCTAAAACACATACTCATAAGCTGAACTTGGTTGAAAAGATCAAGGTGGAGGAGCTCCAACTATCTCTTAGTTACTACGTTATCAATTGACCTAAATGATTTCTTAACTTGCTTACCGAGTTGGCAACTGAGCAAAGTTTATCGTTCTCAAAGTTGATATTGGATAAACCCACAATTAGTTACTTTTTAGCCAGTTTGAATAGAATGTTCATACTTATATGACCCAACCTTCTATGCCAAAGCCATGAATTATCCTCCTTAGATATAAGATAAACATTAGTCAAGCCCGAAGATAAATCAATCATATGCACATTATTAGTTCTAGAAGCAAAGAGTATAGTTGAGTTAGTCTTACAATCAATAGCTAAGCAACTTAAATGCATCAAAAACTCATTTCCTTTAAGCAATCCATTTTAATAGAGAGGCACGCAAGATGCAACGTGGCAGCTTGCAATTTGTTGACTTGCTGACGTTGTAGAGTTGTATGGAGACATTGAGAAATGGTGCATGTCAAAGGATTCCTTTTGTCTTAGACTTTAGTGAGGATTCTCTAACATTCTGTACTGACACCTTTTTGTTGTGATGACCACTTGAATATCTTCTTTAATTTTAGCGCCTTTTCTCCTGAAAAGCATTAAAGGAATATTACGTTCCTCACAGAAACCGTTAAAAGCATTCGTGTCATATTTCTCTAAGTGTCCATTTACTCAGCTTTTATAACAAAAAGCTTACTCATCTTTGCTGAGTCTATGTCTAATAAACTATGTAATACTAGGCTGACTCAGCTTTTCTTACTCAAAGCTATAACTTAATTAATCATTCAGTAAACTAAGTTGTTTTCCCTTAAACAATCTCCAGTAAACTTGATTAAAACTAAGTTATTTTCCCTTAAACAATCGCCAGTAAACTTGATTAATTAAAAGTCTACTTAGCACTCAATTAATTTCACTATCCTAGACAGTTTGTTATTTCCAAAATGTTTAAGTACTATGAAGTACTATTAACTTGGGTTCAATATTATTCAATCTCTATTCAACCATTCCTCTCCATTACTCCTTTACACAAACACTAAATCAATTCTAATTCATCCAGATGGAAAACAATCTGGACCTAGTTATTCTTCCAAATCTCAACCTACCAAACAACCAACCCAAAAACTCCTCATGTGATGCAAGAGTTACACAATTTTTCACTAATAATCAATCTAATCCCTAGTCAATGTCAATCTAGTCAATGTCAGAATCATCCTTTACAATGCAACTTTTCTAGTAGGAGAAGCCTTGAGATTAATGACCAACATTCTTGGATCTTAGACATTTACTGTTGTGCATGAATCCATTAGAGATTTGAATAGAGATCAGCTTGAGCTTCAAAGGAAAACATCTGAATTGATTTAAAGATAAGAAAATCTAAAACTAGATTTAATGAGAGTTCAAACCACTCTACGTAATGAAATTGCTCAAATGACTAGTTGACTTGGAGCACTCACTACGCACATTCAAGAGTCATAACATAGTATTGCAGCTCCATGCCATCCTCATCTACTAGGTAGCCCAAAAGTGCTAAGATGTGTTTTGAAGGGCTCAAGCAGAATTATTTCTGAAGTCACCTTTTGCTGATCAAGATTCAAGATCAACTTTGCTTGTTAAAGAAGATCTTGTTATGGTACCCTCTTATTTATAACTAGCTTATTTTGAATAAGCCGGTTTGGGCATTTATACTTGTTTTTGCCTCTACATTTCTTTAAGAGGTTTGAATGCTTAAGAACTTTTTATCTTTTTGTCCATCTTTTTATTATGACAAGGGGGAGAATTTGAGTAGTCATAGTTATCTAGTTACTTGATATTTTATATGTTCATGTGTTTATGGTTTGATATATGTGTATGTGTTGATATGTTGGAGTCTATATATGCTCTTGATAAGTTGGCTGATAAGTAAAATTTGGATGATTATAGTCATCTTGTTACTTGATATGTTATATGTGTTCATGTGTTTATGGCCTGATATATGTGTATATGTTGATATGCTAGAATCTGTATATACTCATGATATATTCGTTGACAAGTAAGAATTTATGTGTCTTGACTTTGACTTTATAGATATTATTGGTGTAACTTTTTTAAGGTGGATGGATCATTATGCCCTATAAGTTTTATTTATGGTCAGTTGGTTTGATATTATTGAGGAAACTTATTCGAATGACTAACATGTTACACTTAGTAGTCATGACTGATCTAGATTATGTCAACTAAAACATGGTACAACTAGTAGTCATGACTTGAACTTATTGGTCCTATCTTCTTAGTCTCTGCTCTAAGGATTGGTTATGATTATATATCTTATAATTGGTTGATAATGTAATGCCAAGCTATACAGACTATTAGGCATTTATTATGTTCTTGGAAGATATATGCATTTATGAGTTTGACCTTATGATCCCAAGCATTTATTGACTCAGTCTTCACTCATATTGTTGATCCCAAGTTAGTAGTACTTCACAGTACTTAAAATGTTTGGAAATAACAAACTGTCTAGGATTGTGAAATTAATAAGTACTAAGTAGACTCTTAATTAAACAGTTTACTTGAGTTTGTTTAAGGGAAAACAACTCAGTTTACTGAATTTTTAATTAAGTTATGGCTTAGAGTAAGAAAAGCTGTGTAAAAATGAGTATTACATAGTTTACAAGATATAGACTCAGCAAAGCTGAGTAGCTTTTACTTAATAAAAGCTGAGTTCTTTGACACTTAGAGAATTAAATGAAACATATGCTTTTAACACTGTCCGTGAAATACAAAATATTCTTTTAAAGCCTTTTTGGAGAAAAAGAGCTGAAATTAAAGAAGATATTTCAAGTGGTCCTCACAACAAAAAGGTGTCAGTACGAAATGTTAGAGATTCCTCGCTAAAGTCCAAGACAAAAAAGGATCTTCTGACATGCACCATTTCTTAGTGTCTCCATGCCACTCTGCAACGTCAACAACCAGATAAATCACAAGCTTTCACGTCAAATCTCGCGCGCCTCTCTGTCGTAATGGAATTGCTTAAAGACAACGAGTTTTTGGCGCATTCAGATTTACTGATTAATCTTACGCTTCGATGTTCGAATTCTCTGTCTCTAAACGTCCTAGAGTTTGTTTCAAATGGAATAATTTGAAAGATATGAAGAGAAGAGAAGAGAAATTGAAGAAAATGTCAAGACGAAAATTTTGCAACAGCTACTTCCAAGACCTTAAAGTATAAATAGAAGATTGAAGTAGACATTCGAATTTGGTGAATCACCTCGAGTTTCTTAAGAGCTGAAATACTGTCAAATTATTCTCAACATTCAAAAATTCTAAATCAAGCATTCTAAGCAAACGTAAATTATCTAATCTGTTTGTAATAGAGAGAATAAAATCTTAGATTTAACATTGTAAAACGATTCAACGAATTCTATAAGTTGAAATTAGTTCGTATTTTCTATTCAAATCTAAGTGACAGTTTAGGAAGGGTACCTAAATTGTGGTTTGAGAGGTAGTTAGAAAGGAATGTACTTTCTGAAATCGATTCTACCCTTTGTAAAGGCTTCTCCGCCTAAGGAAAGAAATAAACACAAGTGGTTTATAGATCAAAATGGAATCTGGGGACTAGAGGTAGTGTGAGCAAGAGATTTCGCTCCCAACTTGCGAGTTCGATGATGAAGTTGTAATCTATTTTTTGCTTACTAGTTCTTCACTATTTATAGGATCCTGAATTCATCTAGAGGAAGCTTGCTTTGACTCTTTGATTGTTTCTTCTAGAAATAAATCACCCAAAGTTTGATTGTTAAGCTTAATTGGAAAAACAATCTGTTGTAAGGTTTGGTACTTTAACCGGCTAAGTATTACCCAACACTGCTCGTAAAGAAAACACAAACTAGTGGAAAATCTCAAGTCATTGACTTGAGGACTGGACTAAGGAAAGGTTTCCCCAGACTAGTATAAAACTCTTGTGTGTAATTTTCTTTATCCGTAACTATTCACTTCCATTTATAGTTGAGTATATACTATATTGCAAGCTTTACTAGTATATGAAGGAATTATTAGTCCACACAAACGAGGTCTTGCATTTTTAAGGACAAGGAAACTCTCTTGAAACTGGTGTCCTTTTTTTGTCCTTCTTGTTTACTAAAGTTCTGCTTTGACTACAAATAGATCTGATCGGGTCACACATCTGGTATTTTGAAGAAGTGACGAGATCGGGATAAAAGAGAAAGAGGAGCATATGCTAAGGTGGTTTTGACGCTGACATGACCCATAGGTTAAAAGGACCATACCACACATACAATAATTGAACTTACCCCCCCCCCCCCCCCCACTCCACCCCCGCGAATATTAATGCATTAAATAAAAAGGATGTTACCTTGAGGTGACGTCAACAAAGTTTACTTACAAACTAGAAAACTCGGATTGATACACGAGTCTATCAATGAGAATTTTCTACATTCACAAGACTCGAACTCGAGACTTTGCTTAAGTGTACCAAATCACTTACCACTTGAACCAACCATCATTGAAAATAAATGGGACAAATATTATTTAATGTCATGATGATAATATAGATATTTCACGTTTTATGTGATGTTCGATTGATGATTTATGAACTAAACTTAGATAAATTATAAAAAAACAAACACAAAAAGATATTATAGTTACAGAACTTACCAAACATAATTAAAGTCAATTTATTTCAATTACACCTTCAAACTTTTGTCGTAGCAATGAATATTTCTGTCTGTAAATTAAAATTTCTATCACACAGCGACGAAATTCCCCGTCCCTAAAGTTAAATTTTCAAACCATAATCACACGGGAACCAAAAGAATAGGAATTGGGCAGTTGTGGTTAATTAAACCAGCGAGTCATCACCAATTCCACCTGTCTCTCTCTGGTTGATAACGAAATCAAAAGGAAATAATGAAAATTTGTCAATGGAAGCAAGAGAGTCGTCATGCTCTCTCTCCTTTTCTCATCTCCTACGATTACAACCGCTCTCCTCTCTTCTTTCTCCAAGAATTTCTCTCTTAAATCCACATTTGCAATTTCCAGATCCCTCTGTTATTTCACCTCTGCTTCCACCATGTCCATTCACTTGGCCACCCATGCCTTCGCAGGCAATCCTCTCCTTCCCAAAACCCTAAATTCCGCTCACCCCCTTTCTCCCTCTTTAGCCCTCGACACTCTCAAGTCTCATCTCTTAGACAATTCTCTCCACTCTAATTTCATTTTCAAGGTCTTGCCGTTTAGAAAGGGCAGGCCGCTAGCTTCTTCCTCCGCTGGGGATGATGGTAATTCGGTGCCCAATTGGCGCCTTGGTTGGATCGGTTTAACTGATTGCAAAGTTTTGCTGGCTAATTCTGGGGTTGAGTTTAATGGAGAGAATTGGGTTTTTCTGGGCTCTAGGTCTGAGGAGGATGAGGTTTATTGGGCGGTTGATTTGTCTGGTGAGGGTTCTTTGGTTACTGAATTTTGTAACAAGCAATTTTGTTTCATTGAGCTAAGGACGCTTATGGTGGCTACTGATTGGACTGATGAACGCGCCATGGCTGATTTGGCTATTGCTGGTCATGTAAGTCGGTTTTCTTTGGTTAGAATGTGGCTTTGGAATCAAATGCTCACCGAATTCCTTTCCTATGATTTCTTTCCTGTTTCATGATTCTAATCAGTCATAAGAAATAGATTTAAATTGCTCAAATCCTTCAAATGATCAAAATGAATAATGTACATGAACAATGGGATATATGTATTGGTTCAGCGCAATATTTCAGGAGAAAGGGCAAGATGGACTTTGTCATTGTTTGTGATCAATCTAACTAAGTCACTGATGTTCGCTGAATTTGCAGATAAGCTTTCTTCCTTCGAATAGGGTCCTTACCTCTCCTCTCTTTAGAATTCATACAGTTGTTAATAAGCATGATATTTATTGTCATATCAAAGATGTTCACTCTAAACAGTACTATTTAAGTTCAGCTATCCATTTTCAAACTTTTTAACTACCATTGAGGGAGTGATGCTTTGCCATAGGAATTCAATACAAGCATTGAACTCTAAGTTGTAAAGAAAATTGATTAACCATATAGCCTGTATTGAGGTTCAGTTGATAATTTAGATGAATGGGTTTAGTCATCAATCTTCAAATTTTTCCTCTTTTGTACGTAAGGATCTCTTTCAGGAAAAAATTCTTTTTCATCATCTGGTCTCCTTGACTTTCCATGTGTACAGTTCACTGTTTGTTGGTGCAGTAAATTTTTTCTTCCATGGAAATCTGTCATTCTTTCATTAATAAGAGTTCAGTTTATTTTGCATATGTTATGAATATTACATCGTATCTTTATCTTTTATGTTGCATATTTTTTAAGTGGTTTTCACACAGCACAGGCCAGGGCATTGCTAGAATGGCATAACATATCACACTTTTGTGGACACTGTGGTGAAAAAACCGTCGCTATGGAATCTGGGAGAAGGAAGCAATGCTCAAATCAGTTATGTAGGAAGAGAATATATCCTCGTGTTGATCCAGTAAGTGGTGTTTATGCTATCTTATGAAATTTCGGTGTATGAATTACTTCACATTACGATTCCTTGATCCTTTGTTTTGTTTTTTCAGGTTGTGATTATGTTGGTTATTGATAAAGAAAATGACTGTGCCCTCTTAAGCAGACAGTCTCGATTTGTGCCTCGAATGTGGAGTTGCTTAGCTGGTTTCATAGAGGTACGAATCTAGTCCAACTTCTTATTTGGCTGAATACATGCAGACCCCCCTGAACTTGTCCCTAAACTCCATTTTCCCCCCTGAACTTTCAAAAGTTCCAAATCACTCCCTGAACTTGCAAAAGGTGCAGCAATAACCCTTTGAACTTGTCCTTAAACTCCATTCCCCCTCTCAATGCCACGTGTCAGCTTCTGATTGGTTTGACTTTCAAAAAATGCTATTTTTCTGATTTTTCTCTCTACAATCAGATTCTGACGTTTGGCATTGTGGGAGCAAATTGGTCCACTTTTTGCAAGTTCATGGGGGAAATAGAGTTTAAAACAAATTTGGGGGTTTATTTGGAATTTTTGAAAGTTCAGGGGGCTTCAGATTTATAAAGCGCTTCTTATTAAGCCGAATATCATATCTCGTGTTGTTGTATTTTACTTCGAATTATCTTTATTGTCCTTAGCCAGGAGAAAGTTTGGAAGAGGCAGTGAGGAGAGAAACATGGGAAGAGGCTGGTATTGAAGTGGGAGACGTTGTTTATCATAGTTCTCAGCCATGGCCTGGTATTATATTATACCTACCAGTTTCTTTATGATTGTTGATTGATTGTATCCGTATTTTATTTGAAGTTGTTGGAAACTATTTGTGTATTTAAATGAATTCAATGAAGCTAAAGATATTGTATTAAATTTCTGATGGGTCGATAGAAAAATAAGACCTTACCACAAGAAGCTGTTGATTTCATGTATCATATTGTAGTTCTGTCTCTCATTATTTTTTCAGTTTATTGAATTTCTTCCTTGCTTATAAGATGGATCTGTGTTGTCCATAATTTCCCATCTAATAATGACCTTTAGAGCAATTACCATTTCTGTTAATCTCTGCTCTCTGCTCATGGCTTGATTAATATTTACTTTATAATTCTGTTATTTTGCCTATGAGCTCTGATTTAATGGGTTTGAGGTTTCTTTATGCATTACGGCAATGCAAAGAAACTGAATCTTGTAAATCATGTAGCTTGTCAACTTTATTTCTCTTTATAAGTTGCTTACAATTATGTTCTTTATTGTTTTGATGTTACAGTTGGCCCAAATGGCATTCCTTGCCAGCTGATGGTGGGTTTCTTTGCCTATGCAAAATCTTTGGAGATAAAAGTAGACAAGGCAGAGTTAGAAGGTACTTGTCAATGCTGACTAGTTTTTATGTGCAATTATATCTTTTATTTATTGGTATCGTCATCAAACCATAGGCTTAGCTGGTTTCACTGTTTCCTGTGAAGAAAATCTGGTCCAATTAATGGAAAACAGATACACCGATGCGAGAACCCAATTACTGGATTTGAATTATGCTTTGACGAAAAGCTTGTGTAGTAAAAAATTCTGAAACGCATACTTATGTATATTGTAAGAGTCGGCTTAATGCATCAGGGAAGTCAGCTCTCTTGATGTCACCTTGAACTTGCAAAAGTTTCCGTTACCCCCTTGAACATGGAAAAATGCCCCAGTTTGCTTATGTACTATGGTTGGTTAGACTTTTCAAATACGTAATTTTTCTTAATTCTCTCTCCAACCATAAGCTAATATGTGATATTAACGGGAAGACAGATGCACTTTTTCCAAATTTAAGGTAGCATCAGGCGTTTAGGATCGACTTGAGGCATTTAGCTGGAAAAGTTTATGCATATAACATATACAACTACAAAGTTTTCTTGATATTATATATATGACATTAGTTTGTGTAAAATATTGCGAGGTCCAAGTGTATATGGTCATAAGTCGTAACACATGGAGGTTATAATTGCTTAGTCGTGTAAATTTGTATAACTAACTGATAATATTATATTTTCTTTATTTACAAAAAGTTTTTAAATATCTGCAGATGCTAGATGGCACAGCAGAGAGGAAGTCCGAAAAGCGTTGCAGGTAGCCGAATATGAAAAGGCACAAAAAACAGCAGCTGCCAAGGTTGATCAGATGTGCAAAGGTGTCGAAAAAGGACAGAATTTATCGGCCGATTTTAATGTCGAAAGTGGAGAACTTGCTCCGATGTTTTTCCCGGGTCCTTTTGCAATTGCTCACCACTTGATCTCCTCTTGGGTTAATCAATCTTCCACCATTGGAGATGGGCTCCAACACAAGCTTTCTTCCTCTTCGTTGTCTAATTTGTAGTCATCACGCTGGTCATACGCTTTTGTTCGGGTCTTTTTTTTCGAACTTATGATCTGCCATGTTGAAATATTGGCATGAAATTATTCAAAAGGATGTATAGTTAGTTACTTATTTTATTTTTTTCCATATCTGTTGTATAACTAATAACCATTGTTATGCTGTCTTATTTTCTGAAATGGGATTGTACTGTGTTAATCTTTGTTTTATCTCTGGAATGGGAAATAGTGCATACATACACTAGATTTTAAATGTTGAATGTCTCAATCTCATTTCAAATTAAATGTCAGTTAGGGGGCTGTTTTATATCCTTTTTCACGTTGTTATGCTACTAAGTTTATTTCACAAACTTTTTTATATAACTATATATTTTGGTTTTGAACAATATATTTTGATCCTTCATACTATTTAGGATATGTTTTTCATAACTTCTCTTTTTCAACTTTGAACTTAAAAGTATTTTTTAAGGAAATTTTACTTTACAAGTCAGATAATGAATTAATTCTGATAATTGTTTAATTTGAAAAAGTAACTTATAAGACATAAGTTGGTAAATGAGAAGTTTTGAGAAATATCCCCTTAATTATGAATTGTCTTATTTGTTTTTTAAAGATCAACTATGTTGTTTATAAAAAAAGTTTGAAAATTGAACTTTCTGATTGGGATGATACAATTATACTCATCTTTAGAGACTGTTGAATCAAGCCACCGAGTTTAGTCTTTAGAGACTGCTGAAACAGGCCACCGAGTTTAGGAACTAGGAGCATGAAAAGACAATAGACATGATCTCAAAATAAGATAAGCTTATCAAAGTAACAGATTCCAAGTGAAGTATAACTTAATATGTATATTAGTAATCCTATCCTTTCTCTAAACATACTAGATATTAAGACAGAAAAACTCCTAAATACGTGAGATTCTTATATTTCACAATTAAAAAAGGAAACGCGTGTGAAACAAAGAATTTAAACTACTTAAGAATTGCAGTAAACTAAAAAAATGAAGATCACAGGAAGAGGAAAATGTCCAAACAAGGACAGGAAGTGAAGTGAACTGAAGACAGAAATTTTGTCTCATTCTATAATGTGATTCAGATACTCGTGTCTAATAATGGATTGATCCACATTCATACTTGTCCGAAAAAACTAATCAACTACAATAACAATTCACCTATAAAATAGATAACAAATATACAGAAACAAATTATACTAATCGGGAAAAAATTGATTTTTTCACGAAAAGTCATGTATTTTCAAAACTTATATAATCCTGAAAATTCATATCTTTTGGATATGTCAATTGGACAAAAATAAATATCTGAAATTGATCATACATTTTTTTGTTCGAAAAATTACAGCATATTTGCGTTCTAAGTTTTTAAGTTTTTGTTTATTATTATGATTTTGTCCAATTGAAAATTTGGTATAGTGTTATCACGATTTCAAATTCATCCGAGTAATCCTTTATTCCCAACAACATCTACCTATGTTATTATCATAATTATTTTTAGCTATAAAAGAGGGACTCATCTCCTCCATACGGTAACTTTTAACTTCTACAAGATAAACATTCATCTTCTTCCATCTTATGAAATAACTTAAGCATCGGAGGGGATTCGTCGGACCACCGACCAAGTCTTGTTTTGCAGGTCCAAGGAACCATCTCTTAGGGAAGCATTCAAGAGCAACATTTAGTATAGCTTGACTACAACAATTCTGTTTGTGAATGATGTTATTTGATTGGTGGTAACTGCAAACGAAAAAAAGAAATACACGGCAAAAAAACAGAAACAAAAACAAAAAAAGACTCTGCTCCCATTATTGTATCTAATGGGTGAATATATCACCCCCATATAGCTTTTTAAGCTGCTCTTAATGTCTATTGACCGTTGAATTGGTTGTATTAATCAACTTGTTTAAAAATTCTCCTATCCTCCTTAACTTTGAGAATGATTTGGTAGTTGCCTCAATTATCAAAAAATAGGATTTAAATTTTCTGTTCCTACTTCTCTATTCCCAACTCTTTTTCCCACTTAATGCATGCCATTTAAGCATGAATTATATATGTGGAAATGAAAAAATTATTTTAAAATTGTAAATAACTGAAAAACATAAAAAGATGAGACACGTGTCATATATTGAATGAGGAACGGGGTTAGAAACAGAGTAGGGAGGACAAAAGATTTAAACATTTCACAGCTCCTCCTAACCTACGTGGCAACTTACATGGAATGGGTTGAGAAAACAAGAGAGTGAGTTCCACTTTAATTAAAATTGAAAAAAATTGGTTGATTTAATTTGTCCCCCAACCTACCAACTCCGGCACCACTGTGCTTCGTCGGAGTATTAGCTTCGGCTCTCCATCCACCTTGTTATGCTCTTTCCCGTCTCCATCCACCTTGTTTCACCTCATTTCGGTTTCTTTCCCCAACGGCGCCGTTGGCTAGGTTGCCCGATACGGTGACCATAACAACTGGTGTAAAGTTCTTTGGCTCCTTAATCCTTTCTTATTTTGCTCTTCAATCGTTTCTTATCGTGTTCTGTATGAATAGTGACATTGATTGCAAATAGACTTGTTTGACGGCTTGATTTTAGGTTTTATATTAATATTTTTGAAATTAGGCTGATTATTGAGGTTGCTTGGCTAAATTGGAATATGGGGAAGTAGTTAGAAAGTTTCTTTTCAATTGTGGATAATTTTCTTTATCAATTAATATGGGTTTTATTCTTTCCTTTTCATGAATTTTCCGCGAACCGGGAAAACTCATGAGTTTTCCGGGAAAATTCATCAACTTTTCCAGAAAATTTACAAAGAGGATACTAAAATCAAGGGTTGCAACACTGCACGTTTTCTGCAACCTTGTCCCTCTCCGATTCTGCTTCTTTCAATCGTTTTTCAAATTTTCTTTTGCTTATCCTGTCAATTTGGGTTGACGAAAACAACTTCCTGGAACATCAACAAAATTTGAAGCCATCTGTTTGGGAGCATTTCAACAAACACTTTATGAGCAAATTCCAATTTCTACCATCTCCCATTATTGTGAATAATAAAAACACTTTCTAATTAATTTTAAAGACCAGAGCTACGGCAGATCTGAATTTGATCGGAACCATGGTAAGAGAGGGAATATTGTTGTAAAAGAAGAGAAAGAGGAAGATGAAAGGGTAAAAATTTTGGGTATAAATATGAACCTTTTTTTTTCAAATTTTTATGGTATATAATGACATGGTGCTGACATGTTTATCCATGTCATCGTGTTTATAACATACAGGGGGGTTGCGAATGGTTTAGTGGTGCTGAAAAAGTTATGATTCGAAAGTTGAGATAGTTACGGGATCGTTCTCAAAATTCAAAGACATTAGATTTTATGGGATAAATTTGAGCACCTAATGATATATCAAGCTTTAATGAAATTTTATGTTTAATGTATACGTGGATTGAATTTGTTCGTATTGACACTCTTACTTTACAATGATCGATGCTAGTTTAGTACGAAACAAGGTAGAAGTGATGTTGATTGTTGACTTATTAATTTTTTTGTTTTAAAAAAAAGTAAGTAATAGTGACCATGGTGCATAGAATATGAAATAAGAAAGTCACGAGAAATTCAAGTATTGAAGATTGATTGAAATTATATTAAGATATAATATCAAATTTCCATAAAAAGGATATAATAACAAATATTGAAGATGGATTAAGATTATATTAAGATATGATTTTTTTTTTTGAAGAAATATTAAGATATAATATATTTTTAAGAAATAAAATTAATCATACTTTACTGCAAATAAATCATATAATCTCCTTTTTAATATTGACAAAAATAGAAAGCTTGTGCAAACAACATGCTAATGAAATGTAGGAAGAAAATACCATTTACAAATTTTCTGTTGATGAATTTAAATTAAATGTAGGAGAAAAACTCTCATCTGTTTAAAAGAAAAAAAGAGAAAATAACTGTGTTCCACCATAAACGTATAAAGTGTTTTAGGAATATAATATAAATAGAAAATAAAATTAAGATATCAGTGTTTTAAAATAATGTTTATTCCTTGCTTAAGCCAAGTTATACTCATCTTGATTTTATGTATTTAAGCGGTGTCAAATCTCTTACCTATTAAGTGGTATAGACTTTGTGTAGGTGCATTCTACTCCTTTTCATCTAGGTACTCACATAGGTTAGTTCAGTTGTACGATTTCATTTTAAAAGTTTAGGTTCCAAGTCACTTCCCATCCTCAATTTCATTCAAAAAAAACTTCCCATCCTCAATTTCATTCAAAAAAAAAAAAAATTCTAAACCTCTAACCCAAAAAGAATGCGGTTCAGTTCGACGAAATTAGTATGAGTTACAAAAAATTAAGGAACCGTGGATGTTTCAGATTAACATATTAAAATAAGTTCTGTTTAATAAATTTTTTTATTATATGAGATTCAATAAGTAAATATAGGTTGACCGAAGTTTTTTACATATATTTTATAAAAAAAAAATGAAATTAGAAATGTAAATCTAATTTATCATCGCTCTTTAGTTTCCACATAAGTTTTAAAATTCAAATATGTCCAACTAGCACGTAGCTATTTCATAGAAGGGGAGGAGGAATAAACTTTTGAAATTGATAATTTTTGAGGGAAATACACAAAAAAATACAATATTTGGTATAAATAGGGGAAATTGTAAAAAATGTAGGGTTTGAGAAACTTATTTACAAAAATACCTTCCAACTGATTTTTCGCATTGTATAACCATTTTTAATTTTCAATTTTCTTTCCATACGTTCTATATATACACTGTTTTATCAAGTTTCAATTGGTCTCTCTTTTTTGTATCGCGTGTTTCTCTCCACCAAATCATCTCTCACTTATTTCGTTTTCTCTCCGTTTTTCTTCAAATCGAAGTTTTTTCAAGTTTCCTCTCTTCAATTCTTAGATTTTCTACATAATTCCAGTGTTATATCACTCTGTCAGATCTTTTTTTCAATTTTGAATTCTGTTTCTCAAATTTTCCTTCCTTTTATCTCTCTGTATCATGGATATAGTTCCTGTTTTGTTGCATTGTTTTGGAACTTGGACTGATGATCATAAATTCGTTAATTATAAAGTTGCTAGACTGACGATCATGTAAAGCAAGGACTATTAATTTGACTGATTATCCTTTGTTTATCAGTAAATTTTCTCTTGTTCCTGCTACTGCTGAAGGTAATTTATGCATTTTTATCTTTTTCTATATTTTTATCAGTAAATTTCCTGTTACTTTAATATTGTAATCAGCTAGGATTTGGTATTTAACTGGTATTAGGTTGTTTTTTGGTAGAATTTGGTTTACAACTGGCATTTTTTTCCTAATTTTTTACATGTTAGAATTTTGTAAATAGCTTGTTTTTTAACTGGTATTAGCTTTTTTTTGTATTTGTTTGTGCATATATTTAGAATGTAGTAGATAACTAGTATCTAACTGGTTTTTAGATTTGTAGTTTTATGCATTTATTTAGAATCTGGTAGGTACCTAGTATCTAACTAGTATTAATTTTTTTTATGCATATAGTTAGAATCTGGTATGTAAGTAGTATCTAACTGGTTTTTTTAAGTTTGTAGTTGTTTGTAACTTGTTAGAATATGGTATTTAATTGGTAGGTAACTGGTATCTAATTGGTATTATGTTGTTTTTTTTTTAGTATGTGGTTTCTAACTGTCATTTTTTGTCCTAATGTTTTGTATCTTGTTAGAATTTATTATGTAGCCTGTTTTTTTAACTGGTATTAGCTTCTTTGTAGTTTTTATTCATATAGTGATAATGTTTTAGATATCTAGTATCTAACTGGTATTATTTTTGTAGTTTTATACGTTTAGTTAGAATCTGGTAGGTATCTAGTATTTAACTGGTATTAATTTTATTTAGTTTTCATATAGTTAGAATCTGGTATGTAACTAGTGTTTAACTGGTTTTTTAAGTTTGTAGTTGTTTGTAACTTGCTAGAATTTGGTATTTAACTGGTAGTTAACTGGTATCTAACTGGTATTAGGTTGTTTTTTGGTAGGATCCGGTTTCTAACTGGCATTTTTTTTCCTAATTTTTTGCATCTTGTTATAATTTGTTAGGTAGCCTATTTTTTAACTGGTATTAGCTTCTTTGTAGTTTTTATTCATATAGTGATAATGTTTTAGATATCTAGTATCTAACTTGTATTAGTTTTGTAGTTTTATGCATTTAGTTAGAATATGGTAGCTATCTAGTAACTAACTGGTATTAATTTTCTTTTGTATGCATATAGTTAGAATCTGGTATGTAACTAGTATCTAACTTGTTTTTAAGTTTGTAGTTGTTTGTAACTTTTTAGAATCTGTATTTAACTGGTATCTAAATGGTATTAGGTTGTATTTT
This sequence comes from Euphorbia schlechtendalii, assembly GCA_949673415.1. Classification (NCBI taxonomy): domain Eukaryota; kingdom Viridiplantae; phylum Streptophyta; class Magnoliopsida; order Malpighiales; family Euphorbiaceae; genus Euphorbia; species Euphorbia schlechtendalii. Next base: position 40,917 of record CATIWQ010308654.1, read on the forward strand.
TGTTAATTTTTTGTTGAATCTAGTTTCTAACTGGCATTATTTTTTCTAATTTTGTAGTTTTTTAACTGATCACATTTTGCTCTTTTTTTTAGTGCCCGATGTAGAACCTGTACATGAGTTTTCAATGATCGAAGTTGATATATCTGACAATTTGATCGATGTTGATGTTTGTCCTTTGAGTTCAAATCATTTACCTGATTCGTGTGATGAACATGAACTCTACATTGAGAATATCACAAACATTGCAATGGCTAGGATGAACTGCTTGGTTGAGCAAGATTCCATCGAAGATGATGTTGAGGATGTAGAGATTTCTGAATCTATTATTGATATTTTGAAGTTTAAACAAGTATTTAAGGACAAATCGGTCTTGAAAGATGCGATGAGTTTTTATGCTATAAAGAATAACTTTCATTTCGAAGTTCAGAAATCATGCGAGAAGTAGTATTACCTCAACTACATTGATCCAAACTGCTCTTGGTTTTTTAGATCATCAAAGCGCAAATGTAATGGAGTTTTGGTTGTTAGGAAGTATTGTGGGGATCACTCTTGCAACGTTGACCTTAGAAATAGTGGCAAGAGGCAGGAAACAAGAACTACAATTGCCAAATATATTAAGAACAAATATTTGAGTGAGAATACTGTCTACAATCCTGCAGATATTTTTAGTGATGTTAGAGATAGATTAGGTGTAGACATAAACTATCAGAAAGCATGGCGTGCTAGGGAAGAACCGCTTAAGTTGATTAGAGGAACTCCACATGAATCTTATAGCACTTTACCTAGTATGATGTATATGATTTCACAAACTAACCCTGGTTCTGTCCTTAACATCGTGATGGATGGAGATAGGTTCAAGTACTTTTTCATGGCATTAAATGCATGTATTCATGGATGGAAGCATGCCTGTTGTAGTTGTGGATGCGACATTTTTTAAGACATGTTACAATGGTACGATCTTATGTGCTTGTGCATATGATGCGGTAGGTAATATATTTCTTTTTCTTTTTTTTCCTTTTTTTTCTTATGTTTTGTTGTTGTTTCTTTTTTAATCAGTTTAATTTTGTTAAAATATGTCATACATGTAAGTTTTTCCAAAAGTTTTATGTATATTCATGTGTGCCTTTTTCTCTTGTTTATTTGGATATTTCATATATACCAGTTTCATACAAAGATAGATACTATATTTTGTTTTTTTAAAATAGTTCCTACCAGATAGATACCAGTTGCTTACCATTTAGCTACTAGTTAGCTTTTTGAAAAAAAATTTATGTTTTTAATTTTTTATTTAAACTTTTTTTGCAAAGATGATTTTCCCTCTTACTTTTGCCATTGTTGATGGAGAGAACGATGAGTCATGGGAGTGGTTTTTCCATCAGTTTAGGTCTACATTTGGTGAGAAACCTGATATGGTTATTGTTTCAGATCGCCATCCAAGTATTGAAAAGGGTTGCAATAAAATATTACCTGGTGCAATGCATGGCATATGCACGTATCACTTGTTACAAAACCTAAAACTTAAATACAAAAGCAACACATCCGAGATGGCTAAGATTTTTAAACGTGCAGCCTATTCATACAAAGTCAGTAACTTTGAAAAGAACATGGCTCTTTTAGCTGATATAAACGAAGGGATTC
>CATIWQ010308657.1:0-26997 GCA_949673415.1 Euphorbia schlechtendalii
AAAACTAGACATTTTTACTCTCTATCTATGCACTATTTTTCCACCCCTTTATTCTTCACTCCAATGGCAAGCTGATGTATGAAATTTGTGAAGAATTAGAGCCCTATTTATAGAGTTTGAAGGGTTGCGTCTATCCAAACGAAGAGTCACATCCATTTGTGAAAGATTGCATCTCTTCAATGTGATTGGTTGAGAGGCATTGATTCAATCCATAATGGATAGGCACCTTTTCATGATTGGTTGACTCTTGATAAGTGTCTTTTCGTTGGTAGTTGATGGCGGTTGATGGCAGTTGATTATGCTTATCTGGCGGTTAGTAGTTGAGAAGATAATACCAGAAAACCGTCCATGTCGTGACCGCGATATGTGATTCGCGACCGTGAACCTTTGATTGGCAGATTTCTATTTCTGAAGTGAATAGGTCACGACCGCGAGGTATTGTCGCGACCGTGAATTGAGTTTTCTTCAAAAATCTCCTTGTAACTTCATCGATCTTCGACAGCTTCGATTCTAAGCCAAATCTTCAAGTTCCACGCATCATTTCGCACCTTTTTCACTCTTTTTTCATTGAATTCCACTTTAGTTCATTTTACTCCCAAGATTTACCTAGTATCCGCATTTGCATAAAAAACAACTACATACCACGTGAAATCTTTTATATGAAGTATAAAAATGACTAAAACTATAGTGTTTATTGTATAAAATTATGATGATAATTAGTGTAATTATACACTTATTAGGCAGCGCTTTGTGGGAAGGCCCGCAAGCCGCAGGTTGTGGCATAAGGCAAGCTCATTAAGGCTTGCCTTGTGGCAACCTGTGGGTACCTATACCCGTGCGGTTGACCCGCTAGACATGGGACGGGATTTATCCCATCCCATGTAGAGTTTTAGGGGGAATCTATCACTCCCCCATTTTCCCTATAAATAGGCTTCAAGGCCTTTCATTTTTCACACACACCCAAAAGCTTTGAGTATGTTTGCTCTCTGATTTCTACTCTCATCTTCTTTTGTTGTGCGAGATCCTCTATGAGTTTTTCAAACAAATTGAAGAGTTATTTTAGAAGGCTCTCTGTTTAAGTGAGCTTTCGAGTTTGGTTTTCGGATTGATTTACGAGTGGTCTAGCAGTTGCTGTTAATCGACTATATCTACCTCATCAAGGTTATGGTCGATGAAGATCCTTGTGGATAAAGTCATAGAGGCTTTCTTAGTTTGGAAGCTTGTGCAATCGAAAATGCTCTTAGGGAACATCGTTACCAAATGAGAGATCAAGCATGCATCAACTGGTAATGCTTTAATCTTTAGATGGTAGGTTTCTTTTACATGTTTTATAAACCTAAAAGCATCTATGGAACGTTTTAACTTAGGCTATATCAATCATGGCATGCTTAGGAGATCCATAGGTTAATTTTAAGTTTTGAAATTCCACCTTGCAACCTTTGCATGTTCAATTACTATTTTGATTAACCAGTAGTGGTATCAGAACCAACCTTATGCTATGCTTGATTGATTATAATTTGTTAAAATGTGATTTTCTATGAATTGATTAAAGTATGCTATGCATGACTTAGGTTTCAATTCTTGTTATAGAAAATGATGTGATAACTAGATTAAGGTTTTGCTCAAACTTAGTCTAGGTGATTGTGATATAAAATTAACAATGTTTTACCACACGGGTAAACGCTTTAATTAAGCATCGTCCTGTACTTCACTTGATTAAAGAACGAAATCTTTAAATTATAATTATCTATGGTATAACGAATCAAAGTACCCATGGTAATTTTGGCAAGGAATGGACAAGGCTGCTCATTCATTTTAGGGGGGCCTCTCCTACCTGGAAGTCACCATCATTATTAGATTCAAGTATACCAAAGGGATTTTTATGACATAGTCGATTTCTAGTATGGAATTTATTCCGCATATGGTTTTTTACAAACATGGTTTAACTTGTTAAATTAAAACATGTAGACATAGGTGCAAGAACTTAAACATGGGCCTTGTTTATTTTGCATGCTATGTGGAGTCTTAGCATAATGGAATGATTATGATGTACCAATCAGAGCATGTTCCCTTAGAGTTAATAATTCGTAATAGTTAGCAATTATTATTTCATAATCATATCCATCGTTTAAGACCTAGACTAGAACGAGACCAATGGCACCAATGAAATCTCTACAACAATATTAAGGTGATAAATTTACTTCCCATCATAAGTCGTGATACAAGCCTTATTAACGGATGTAAGCATATGTACAACATGCCTGCCTTTAACATGTGTTTGGTCATGAGACTAGATGGGGTTAATGCCTTAACCAAAGAGGGTTAGTTATCAATATTATTGGAGCTAATGCTGAATTGAAGACACATTTGAGGAGTCATACAATCGGGTACGCACGTCTCGAGAAAGAGAACTCGAATGGATTTGCAATTGCAAGAGATGCGATTGGACAAGTTCCAACCATGGTTATATTGTTATGACTTGACCTGCGATAGTGGGGGTCATGATGAGTGGCTATGGATGCTATCTATTAAGGAAAATTAGTTCAACCAAATTTCTTGAATTTGAATAGAAGGGGCTGTTTAAATATCGAGAAAATAGTAGGAATTATATGTTTAATTAAAGACCTTATATTTAATGCATGTACATATACTAATGTCTAAACAAATTCTATCTTATATCTAGGTTGAATGAGAACACTAATACTGAAAATGTATCTGATCGACAACCATTTTTTCAATGGAGACAATTTTGATGAGTGGTTCAAATGTGTGGCAAGGTTCCTGAAATGCCTTGACTTGGATTATATTTTAGATAATCCATATCCCGAACCCCCCGGAGAAGATCCATTTATTTATCAAATCGATAAGTACGTGAAGCACAAAAGGCATTGTGATTTCGCAAAGAATTTCATGGTCAACACAATGCTTCCAAGGTATAGGGATCCTTGCAAAAATATGGACTTGGAGTCTATAATTATGCAGCTTGTAATGATAGATGAACTTGAAACATTCATGCTATCCAAAAGTCTAGGGGCTGACACCTCAGCAGTTGAGTTTGCAATGACTGTTTGTGATAAATCTGAACAGTTAAGGATATTTGGAATTATTTATGATCAAGAAACCTTAAAAAAATAGTATTAAAAAGTCTACCTCTAAGGTATGAAAATTTCAAAATAGATTTGTATGGTATCGGTGATAATTGTAATTTTTCCGAGATGGTGGACTTATTGGAATAATATGATATAAAGTTTAGAAATAAACTTGAGAATCAACTTGTTGCTGAGGATCGAAAGATAAGAAAGTCTAGAACTTTCAAGGTCAAGAGAATACTCATGAAATGTACCGAAATGAAACACGAGTTAAGAGCTATGATTTCTGAACAAGTGAAGAAGAAGCCAAGTTAGGCATCTACTTCAAGTATGTTCATGATAGAGAGTTTCTCTACAGTTCCCTATGAGTCTACTTGGGTATTAGATACTGGTTGTGGTACTAACATCTATACTTCTGTGCAGGGATTGCGGAATAGTAAGAGGCTTGCAAAGAGGGAAATGGACCTAAGAGTTGGAAATGGAGCATGGGTTGCTTCTACAGCTGTAGGGACATATAACCTTCGTTTTCTTAGTGGACTAGTTTTAGTTTTGAACAATTCCTATTATATTCCTGGTGTCACTAAGAATATTATTTCAATTGCACTTCTAGCAACGAAAGGAATTGAAATTTTATTTTCTCATAATAAATGTCAAATTTAGCTTAACAATATTCTTTATGCTTGTGGAATATCTTTGGATGGCATATATGTTCTAGATACTAAAATTGAAATTCTAAATATGAACATTGTTAAGAAATCGAAATTAGATAATGAGAAATCCTCATACTTATGGCATTGTCGTCTAGGCCACGTAAATGAGACTCGCTTAACTAAGTTACACAAATGTGGAGATTTAGGCCCAATGGAAGGGGCTTCCTATGGTGTGTACGAACCTTGTTTAGATGGGAAGATGACTAAGAAAACTTTTAAAGGAAAGGGTCAGTGTGCCACTAGTACTTTGGAAATAATACATTCCGATGTATGTGGTCCAATGATTGTTAAGATACATGAGGTTTTCGTCTACTTCATAACCTTTATTGACGTTACTCGCGATATGGTTATTTGTACCTTATGAGGAACAAGTCTGAAAGTTTTGATGCTTTTAAAGAATTCAAAACTGAAGTAGAGAAACAACTTGGGAAAAGTATCAAGACCATTCGATCTGATCGAGGTGGTGAATGCTTAAGCTAGAAATTTTGGGATTATCTAAGGGATAATGGTATTTTATCCTAGTGGACACCTCCTTATACATCCCAACATAATGGAGTGTCACAAAATGAGAAATCGAACCCTACTCGATATGGTTCGATCTATGATGAGCCAAGCAGAACTCAGCAGATTCTTTTGGGGTTATGCACTTGAGAGCGCAGTTTATATTCTAAACAAAGTACCCTCTAAATCAGTTGATCAAACTCCATATGAGTTATGGTATGGTAAGAAACTCGCTCTTTCTCACCTGAGAGTTTAGGGATGTTCTGCATATGTTAAAAGGATAAGTTAAGATAAGCTAGGTGCTAAGTTTGATAGATGTCTATTTGTAGGTTACCCTAAGGAGACTATAGGGTATACCTTTTATGATCCCAAGGAATAGAAAGTCCTTATTTCTAGAAATGCTCAGTTCCTAGAGAAGGAGCATATACTTGAGAAAGCTAGTGGGAGTATTCTTGAGTTAGGTGCTCAAGTAAATCAAATAGACAATCAACTAATTATACCTACACCTGTTACACAAGATAGTGTAAGCATGGAACAACCTATTATAACACCGACATTGCGTAGGTCAGGTTGGGCTCCAATCGCTCCCATGCGATACGGGTTTTTCATCACTGATGATAAACATCTCTTCCTTATGGAAGATGATGAGCCCAAGACTTACAAGGAAGCAATGGAAGACTCAGAATCTGATAAATGACTTTTATCCATGAGATCAGAGATGGACTCCATGTATGAAAATCAAGTTTGGAACTTGATTGATGCTCTAAGTGGGATTAAGCCCAAAGGATGCAAGTGGGTTTTTCAAGAAGAAAACCGACATGGACGGTAACATAGTTACCTATAAAGTATGGGTGGTTGCAAAAGGGTACAGTAAAAAAGAAGGCATTGACTATGATGAAACCTTTTCACCGGTGGCCATGTTGAAGTCTATCAAGATACTCCTTACCATCGCCGCTCATTAGGATTATGAGATTTGGCAGATGGATGTGAAGATAACATTCCTAAATGGGAATTTGGACAGGGATGTGTTTATAACACAACCCTAGGGTTTCGCATCTAAGGATGGCTCTAAGGTATGAAAGTTGTAGAAGTCCATTTATAGACTTAAGTAAGCATCGAGAAGTTGGAATATTAGGTTCGATGAGACAATCAGAGAAATCGATTTTGTATCGAATGCTAATGAGCCTTGTGTATATAAGAAGGCTACTGGGAGTGCGATTATTTTCCTTGTATTATATGTCGATGACATATTATTAATAGGAAACAATATTCTTTTTCTTCAGACAGTTAAGAAATGATTGTCAAAGAAGTTATCCATGAAAGACCTTGGAGAAGCAACTTTTATAGTTGGTATTAAGATTTACCTAGATAGATCCAAAAGGCTACTAGGTCTTTCACAAAGTACATACATATACAAGGTTTTGGATAGATTTAACCTTGAGCAGTCAAGAAAGGGTTATCTCCAAATGTCTCACAAGATTAACCTTTCTAAATCTGAGTGTTGGAGAACACAAGAAGAGAGACTACGCATGAATAGAATTCCATATGCCTCAGCGGTAGGGTCCATCATGTATTCTATGGTGTGAACTTGGCCTGAAGTCTCACATGTGTTGAGCGTCACGAGCAGATTTCAATCTGACCCAGGTGAGAAGCACTTGATGGCCATTAAAACTATCCTCAAGTACTTACACAAGACTAATGATATATTTTTAGTATATGGAGAAGGTGATCTCACTTTAAAGGGATACACCAACATGAGTTTTCAATCTGACAGGGATGATTATAAGTCCTAGTTAGGGTATGTGTTTAATTTTAATGGAGGGGTGATTATTTAGAAGAGTTTTAAACAGGATACGACTCCCAATTCAACCATAGAATCTGAGTACATAGTTGCTTCAGAAGCGGCTAATGAAGCTTTCTGGCTTAAGGGGTTTATTGGTGATCTCGATGTGGTGTCCAACATTGTAAATATAATAGCGGTCTATTGCTATAAAAATGAGGCCATTGCTCAGTCAAAGGAACCACGGTCTTGCTAAATTAACAGACATGTACTTAGTAAATACCATCTCATTCAGGAGATAGTAGCCAGAAAGGATATAAGTTTAGAATACGTCCAAATGGAACAGAATCTAGTGGATGGGCTAACCAAACCATTAACTCAAGTTAAGCCTGATCAGCATGTTAACGAGTATGGTATGAAGCACATGGCCAATTGGCTCTACTACAAGTGGGAGATTGTTAGACATGATGTATGCCCTAGAGGTAATTAGGGCGATATATCTTTATTAGTTATAATGTATAAACAGTTTCAAATTATTATTAATAATAATCAAGGCATCTTTGTTACTTATCAGTGCTTTCTATTTATTGTATCTCGCTGGTATAATATATGTTTTAATATGTATATGCACATTGATGAAACAAAGTCTGTGACTAATGCATAGTGTAAAAGTGCAAGGACATAGTGGGAGCTATGTTGAATGAGAACTACATACGTGTTACTATGAATAGTCTAAATATTCCTAGTCGTAGTTTCATTGAGACTGGACATCAATAGGGCGAATAGAATAGCATGTGTAGGCTTACTCCTTGGATTAGGTCTAAGCAGCCGATCTCACGAGCTGAAGGTGGTACCTTGAGTTAACACATGAATGTATTCAAGTAATACATTGGAGACCGCTATAAGACAAACACTAAAAAATAACTATATCCATGTGTTGGTGTCATGTCTTATTGTAGCAGTAGTATGAGTATCCTCAGACCCGAGATACCAGTTGCCTTATGTAGGAGTTGCTATACTTTGGGTCATACTTACTCATACCCTGGTGATCAGGATGATACAGGTGATTACGGGTTTAGCGATGATAATATGTTGGTAAGCTATGTAGTCAAGATGGGATCCATCGCTCCTGATATAGTAATATAATGGAGATGTACCTTAGGGCCCCTTGTTGAGGTGACACACTTATAAACCTCTGATCAGATTATACAATTGATGGAACAGGTTTCTAATCAATTGAGATACAAAACGGTCGAGTAGTTTTCTTCATGAACAAGTCTAATTCCAAGATAGCTAAGGCTATTACATGGGCTGAAACTTGTTCCGAGCTCAATAAAATGGATGGTACTTATCCTGATGATAGAAGTGTATTGTACTGGTTACTACTGCAGAACCAGATCAAGTCACATACACGTGACATTTCAAGTATCGAGGGATCATAAGCCTTTGCTAGAAAGCCCATTTTATCATTTAGAGCTATCGAGTTCCATAACAGTCTGGAACGCTAAGCCTAAAGGTTCCTAGGTGGGAAGCCAAGTTTAGGTTAACCTCTAGTGGCTCTATACTTTGGGATCCTATGAAGTCACACACTTTGAGTTTTTATCAGACCATGTAAAAAACCTATGGACTGGGTCTGTACTGAAAAATACAAGTAGTGAAATCAGTGAAAAGAATTATTAATTGGTTTAAAAAGATTAATAATTAAAAGGAATTATGAGAAAAAAGGGAAAAGGTTGCACGAAGCGAGCATGGGATTTTTCCAATTGTGAGTCAGCCCAAACCGAACATGGGTTGTTTAAAGTAGGGCCTGTGCGGCTGCCTTGCAAGCCAACGGGCTCATGGGCCGCTAGCGCACAGGGAAAGCCTACAATCCCTAGTGGGCTGAAGGCCGCAAGGGCTTCCACAAGGAAGTGCTTGCGCTGCTTACGCGCAAGCCTGCTTGCCCGTAGTATGGGCAGCCTGCCAGCCCGCAAGCTATAGCTTACGGATAAGGCAAGCCCAATAGGGCTTGCCTTTTGGCAACCTATGGGTACCTAAACCTGTGCGGTTAATCACTAGACATGGGATGGGATTTATCGAATCCCATGTAGAGTTTTAGGGAGAGTCTATCACTGCCCCATTTTCCCTATAAATAGGCTTCAAATCCTCTCATTATTCACACACACACAACAAAAAGCTTTGAGCTTGTTTTCTTTCTAATTTCTACTCTCCTTTTCTTTTGTTGTGCGAGATCCTCCACGAGTTTCTATAAACAAATTGAAGAGTTCTTTCAGAAGGCTCTAAGTTTAAGTGAGATTTCAAGTTTGGTTTTTAGGTTGATTTACGAGTAGTTTAGCAGGTGCTGTCAATCAATGGGTTCTACCTCATCAAGGTTTTAGTCGGTGAAGATCCGTGTGGATCAAGTCATAGAGGCTTTCCTAGTTTGGAAGCTTGTGCTATCAAAATTGCTCAAAGGGCCATCACTACCAAAAGAGAGAGAAAGCACGCATCAACTGGTAATGCTTTAACCTTTAGATGCTAGGTTTCTTTTACATGTTCTATAAATCTAAAAGCATCTATGGAACGTTTTAACTTAGGTTATATCAATCATAACATGCTTAGGAAATCCTTAGCTTAATTTTAAGTTTTAAAATTTCGCCTTGCAACCTTTGCATGTTCAATTATTGTTTTGATTAACCAGCAAAATCCACTAGTGATACCTCCATTAACCGGGCGGAAAAGCCTATGAAAGCAGGTATAAGTTTTACAACAAGTACCTTCCAAGCTAACTACCCCTCAATAAAGTTTGATTACCCTTCTCAAACTACAATCACTCAATTTAGAAAGTTGGTTGCTAGAATAGAAACTCAACTTGTAATTTGTCAATTCCTTTACCAAAATTCATGTGATTCACTAAGTTGTAAATGCTTTCTTTAGTCTCTGTTTATAGATGTAGATTCCTGAAGCTAGCCATTGCAACTTCTTATCTTGACTTATAATCAAATTCTCTTCTCTTCACTTCTTCAATTTCTTCCCATTTGTGATAGATTTAAAGTCGTTCAGAGAGAGTGAATTTTTTTTGTTGTAGTGCATTTTTAATCCGTTGATTAATTATTTATCAAGGATAATCCTTTAAGCATATTTACTGGTAGAGAGGGCGCAAGATGAAACATGGAGCTTTGTGATTGAATATTTTGCTAACGTTGCAGTGGCGTGACGATGCTGGAAAAATGACACTATTCAGTTGATTCATTATTATCTTGGACTTTAGTGAATACATGCCAACATTTGTACTAACACCTTTTAACTATTTAGACCACATTAAGATTCCTTTATTTTCAGCACCAAATCCTTTTTTAAACCTGAAACACATCAAACTAAAATATTTTACTTTCACAAGATTCATTAAAGGTAAAAACGTTATATTACTCAGCATTACATGAAGGTAACTTAGCCTACACTAAGATATATTAATTAAACTTTGAAGTTGAGTTACCTTTGCCGCTAATACTTAACTTAACACTACAACTCTTCACAATTCTAAGCCATAACTTAACTAAGACTACATTAAATAGAGTTGGTTAGCTTAAAACAAACTCATGCTGACTACTTAATTAAGAGTCTACTTAGTAACTAATTAATTTCACTATCCTAAGTAGTTTGTTGTTTCCAAAACTTAATTATTGTGAAGTATCATTACGATGGATTCAACAATCTCCCCCATTTTAAAACAAATAAAAAACTAGGCAGTAGCAAAATGAATTTAGCAAATGTTTAATGATATAGAATACTTGGTTGATGATATAAGGCTCCCCCATGCTGAGTGAACTCCCTTTAGTTAGCATAGACTCCCCCATGTTAAGTGGACTTCTTTCAGTCAACATAAACTTCCTTGTACTAAGTTAACTTTTTTTTGAGCTTGGGACTTGTCTTGATTAGCTTCTCCAATGGTGGTATATATTGATTCCTTCAAGACACATGTTATGCAATAAACTAATAACGTATCGAAGTTGAAAAGTTGAGCAAAGAATTGCAATCTTTCATTAGATAAATTTTGTATGTTCACTATGGGTATTCTATATTAAGCTGATATATTGAGCACTATTACAATAATTTTAATGTACAAGTATCTTTTCTATCTTCTCTTTGGATCTCCTCTTCCTCTTCCATGTGGAGGTTGTTGCTTTGGCTGTTTTTGATGCTGTTGGGAAGATTGCAGCCTATAATGTTGCGGATGTGGCGGTTGTGGTCTTATTTTAAAAGAGGATTTGAGATTTTATACTTTTTTAACATGCATCCTATGCTACCTTCTCCCCTTTTTTAGTTATTCCATCATCAACTAGTTAAGGCAAACATTAAAAGAGTCCAAGGTATGCAAGAACATCTCCTACTTCCTAGGAATCACAAGATTAATTTTTTGTTCTAGTTGATCTCTTGAAGGAGAGGATAAGATATCTTATCTTCTAAGTTCATTATGTAGAACATGGTGAGATTTGGTTAGGTAAACTATTAGGTAATATCCTTGGTAAGAAAACTATTGGAAATATTATATTAGTCCATGGAAGTCTCCTGCTGATAGTGCAACCTTCAATTGTGTTTCTATATTAATAATCATTGGGGAAATAGCTTGCAAGTTTCTTGCTGTATAATCAATATTTTTAGTGTTTTTTAAAACCACTCTCCATGAGGGCTTTGATGTTATCTTGCATCAGGTTGAGTTTATCTACCGGGACATTTAGCTTCTAGTGGATAATGAAACCATTCTCTAGAGCACTGATGAACTTATTTTGGAAATAGCTTGTCTATGGAAAATATCATTGCCTTTTATGAATATTTAGCAATCTCCTCAGTATTGAACTTGATCACCGCGCAAGTAGGATTTAGTTTTTGGTTGAGCGTTGATGAGTCCACAACAAGCTTTTCATCTCTCTTGATGTTCGCATCAACCTTCTCATCATACTTGAGCGTTGGCATGGGCATATTCTCTATAGTGTTCACAATGTTGTGCTGAACATCTATTTGAATATCTAGCTTTTCTAACATCTACTTGTCAATGCTGGTCTTGATTGATGCTTATTCTTCACCGAATTTATGAAACTAGGTATCTTGGTCAGTAAGGACAAAATAAATGTTTCCTAGTTGTATAGATGCAATATCAATGCTTCCCTTCACTCTTCTTGCTATAACATTGGTAATGATGTTGGAGGTTAGGATAACAGAGACAATTGAGTTCCGTTGCACCATAGAATTTGTGAGTCTGGTGAGAATATTAGCCATCTTGTCCACTAGAATTTTAGCGCTCTCTTTAGCAAGGTGGTTCCTTATGACAGAAGGCTCCCTTGAATTGTCTCAAATTCCCTATAATATATTGATTCAATGAGGATACTTGTGTACTCCTCAAATTCAGACAAGGCTGCCTTCTTCTTTTTTACAAATGCCATCAATTCCTCAACTAGTAGCACTTGGCTAACTACTACATCTTACTTAACATTAGACTTAAGAGATGAGTATTTATACCTTGCTATCTCTCTTATACTAGCCAAGATAGACCTGATTACTACTGGTGAGAGTTGCTTCATTGGATATAATATTTTCCTCAACACCACTCACTACTGCTAGTGTTTCCTCCTGAGTGTAATTCTTAGTATGAACAACATGCCCAATCAGAGGGATTGAGGGGGTAGTGGTTTAGCATGAAGAAAGGGTTGGTGTAAAAGTTGTAGTTGATGGAAGAGTGGATGATACTTGATTTGTTTTAGTGAGGAAAGTGGAGAATTAATAGATACAAAAGTAGAAGGAGGTGGCGGAGACTTTTGCTTTGGAGATGGAATAGATGTTTGAGAAGTTTGTGGTTATGAAGAAGGGTTGGTCTTTAGTGGTGAAGAAATGAGATTAAAAGTAGAAATAGAAGGTGTAGGTGTAGGGGATAGTAATTTTTGTACCTGTGGAATGGCTATTTGATCCAAAAAATGGATTAGCCTCAAGTAACTTAGCTTGCTGAGTGGTTTCAGGAGTTTTCTCCTTAGACTGAGCAGATTGACCAACATAAGATGATTTCTCAAACTTATCCTGGTTAATTTCTTCAATGTCCCCCTCATTCTCTATAAGCTTCAAATTTCTTTTGGCTCGGTTAGGGGTACTCCTCTTCTTTTAAGTCCCTTTTAACTTCATTTTTAGCAGGCTCTAAAAGATCTATTTCTTCTGACTCAATTTGAGAGAATTTTTTCTTTCTCTTCTTCAATTCTCGATATATCTTAATCACACTCATCTTCATGATTTGCTCTACAAACTCAGGCCTTGGGGGTGCAAATTAGTAGCATCAATTTACCCATGACTTTCCTCACAGCCTTCCTAGCCTCTTTTGCAAACTCATCCCTTGTCTTTAACTTTAATTTCTTAGGTGCCCTCTTAGCAGGGACCTCAACCTTCTTCTATTGCACATGGCTTACCTTTTCTTTGCTGTTGGACTAACTGCAACCTTTGCCTTTGTAAGGTGTTCCCTAATGGGAAGATCATCCTTGATCAGTCTCATCTTCATTATCAAAATTTGAATCTTCATCTTCTTTCTCTACATCCACTAGCACAATGGTTGGCTTGACCTTGGCATTTTTAAATTTCAAATTCTGGATCTTAGTGTATCCAGAGTGCAATGTTGAGTGTTGAAGAGCTTTGAGATGACCCAAATCAAAAACCTTTCTTTCAAGCACTATGCACTAGCCTCTCACTATTTCATAACCTTCCATGTTGATCTTCAACTCCTTCACATTCACTATAATTAGATTTCCATAATAGAACATTGTTGTGACCTTTGTAAAATGGTGGAGAATCAACACCTGCTAATTTAGTTGCTTTCCCATAACCATAAGATAACTTATATAACATTCAAACTTTGTACAGCTTAACAACGAGCCTGTCTTTGGTAGCAAGTACTTAAGTAACAGCTCATGGCAAGCTTTGGCTCTCCATGATATACTAAATGCCTTAATCTCTACAGACCCATATTCCTTGGGTAACACCCAATCTTCCAGCACATCTTCTAGTTCCGCATCACCTGATTTTCTCAACTCCGTACCCTTAGGGTACATTTTCAACAAATTTCCAATCCATTTGGCTGAGACCATATAGGACTTTCCATTTATCTCTATTGCAAGGATATCGTGAATCCTTCAATAGTCGACTTACTTGTATAAAAAATCTTCATGATGTCCTATATTTTTGAACCTTTAAGACACAAAATTTCTGAGATTTTAATCCTTAATGACCCTTTTAAGGAAGTCATTCTTCTCCGTAATTTTTGATATCCACTTCATACATTGGTCCATACTACCTCTCATCTTATGGTTACTCTAGATAGGTAATGAACATGAGAACTAGCATGGTGGGATTTCAAAACTTAAAATTAACCTAAGAGGAACTCCTAAGCATTGCATGATTAATATAATCTCAATTGAAACTATCTATAGATGCTTTAGGTTTATAAAACTTATTAAAAGAAACCTAGCATCTAAGTATAGAGCATTACTAATTGATGTGTGCCTTTCTTTTGCAATGGTAGAGCAATCCCTTAAAGCAGTCGAAAAGAACTCCATTAGTACAAGCCTCCAAATTAGGACATCCTCTATGAGAAGTCCACAAGTGGCTGCTAGAAAACTCATAGACGAACCCATTGACCAAAACCTCATGAGGATGGAGAACTTGTCACTTAACAAGTGGCTTCTAGAACACTCATAGACCAACCCAAAAATTACTACGAATGCTCTTTTCCAATATAGGAATAAGCCTTAAAAAAAATCTCGCAAATACCAGAGAAACTCAAGGAGGATCTCAAAACAATTCATAAGAAAAAGGAGTCAAGCTCAGAAGGAAGGTTGAACTGAAGTATAGTTAAAAGGAGGAGTAAGGCTCTTATTTATAAGAGTAAGGGGAGAAAAAATGCTTCCCTTTAAGCAATGTGGGATGGGGAAATTCCCATCTCATACGTAGGTCATCCGCGTAGAGCCCTACGCTCTACGGGATGACCTGCACGCACAGCCGACGTAAAGGGGCTATACAAAGCCAATAAGGGAAGCCATTTCAAGCTTCCCTTCTCCAGTAAGAAGGGTCTTGCGGGTTCTCCGGTAAGCTCGCTTGTGGGTTATGGTGGTTGGCATGTAGCACACTTGTGCATGCTGGCGACCCACGGGCACTATTTCAATGCTCGCGAGGTTACCACACAAGCCCTTTCTAGCAAAAAACCCATGTTCACGAGGCCCACTCGCAATGGGAAAAATCCCTTTCTCGACACATTGTACATTTTCCCCAATTCCTCTTTCAACATGTTATTTGGTGTGACCATTTGATTATTCGTCCAAACGAACTTGACTAACCTTTTATTCTTCTTATAGACCTTGTCAATTAGTTTTTTATTTGGTCTGGTGAAGGTCTAATGTGTGTGACCTCATAGGATCCTGAAGTATAGAGCTGTTAGAGGTTGACCTAAACTTGGCTTCCCATCCGAGAACCTTTAGGCTTAGTGTTCCAAATAGATATGCAACCTGATAACTTTAGACAAGTAAATGGGCTTTCTAGCAAAGGTGTATGATTCACTGATACTCGGAATGTCACGTGCCTATCACTTGATCTGATTCTGCAATAGTAACCAGTACAATATACTCCTTCCATCATGTTAAGTACCATCCAGCTTACTAAGCTCAAATAAAGTGTTAGCTCATGTTATTGTCGTAGCTATCTCGGAATTAGACTTTTTCACAAAGAACACCACTCACCTTTATGTACTAAGATTGACTAGAAACTCGTTCTATCAATCTCATACTATGATTCGAGGTTTATGAGTGCGTCACTTCAACAAGAGGCCTTAAGGTAAAACTCCCATTATATCACTATATCAAGAGTGATGGATCCCATCTTTGTTGCTCTTTAGACAGCTTATAAACAACCATAGAGGGGGGTGAATGCGTTTCTTGGTTACTTTTTGGATTAAGAAAAATATTTAAACTAAATTAAGTTTTTAGATGCATGCTGAGTGATGCTGTACTAAGCGGGTCTAAAAACTAATAAACTTCTCAGCTTCACTATACATTTTATCTTCAATTGCTTGTTGAGTAGTCTACTCAACACGGACTAGTTTTTCAAGATAAAGCGATAAGTACAGAAAGAATGATAAATGATTTGAACGTGATAAAAGTTAATGTGAAAGTTAGAACTTCAAAAACTGGTTTTATCCTAGGTTAGCCCCGAGCCTACCTCCAGTCCCCATATTCCTTCTCCGAGCTTAAATCCACTAGTGTTCCCTTTGAGTAATCCAACAGCACTTTGTTAGCACGAGCTTCCAAACTAGGAGAGCGTTTATGATTGATCCACATAGATCTTCATGGACCAAAACGTCGAGGAGGAGGAACCGTCAGTAGACAGTAGCTGATAGACCACTCAAAAACCAACACGAAAATAATTTCGAAGGTTCACTTGAGAAAGAACCTTCAATAAGAATTCTTTGATTGTTTGGAGAAACTCGTGGAGGATTTCGCATAACAAAGGAAGAATAGAATGTCGAATCCAGAGAGAAAATCTTAACATAAAGCTATTTTGGTTTGTGAATAATGAGAGGGGCTCAAAGCCTATTTATAGGGAAAAGGGGGAGTGTTAGAATCCCCTTCAATAACTACATGGGATGGCATAAAATCCCATCCCATATATCGGGTTAACTGTGCGGGTCAGGGTGACCCGCAGGCTGACCTACGCAGCTACACAAGGGAAGCCCTATTGGGCTTCCCTTGTTATGCCGCAAGCCCAAGCTTGCAGCTCATACAAGCGTTGTCATGGGCGGTGCTTGTACGCTAGCAGCCCACCATCTTTTCAGCTCTTGGGGCAGCCACGCGGGCCTCACTTTGAACAACCCGTGTTCATTTGGGGCCCACTCGCAATGGGAAAAATTCCGTTGCTTACTCTGTGTAATTTCCCTATTCCCTCTTTATTTCTTTTAATTATTAATTAGGTTCAACCAATTAATAATTCTTTTAACAGATTAGAAAACTTATATTTTTGGAATATACTAGTCTATAAGTTTTTTACTTAGTCCGATAAGGACCCAAAGTGTGTGACCTCATAGGACCCCAAAATAAAGAGCCGCTAGAGGTTAACCTAGAAATGGCTTCTCATCCGGGAATCTTTAGGCTCAGTATTCCAGATCGATATGGAACCTGATGCTCTAGCCGATTAGCTCATGAGATCAGCTTCTTGGATCTAATCCAAGGAGTAAGCCTACACATGTTAGTCTGTCCGTTCCATTGATGTCCAGTCTCAATGAAATTATGACTAGGGATATTTAGACTATTCATAGTATCACGTATATGTAGTTCTCACACCACATAACACCCACTATATCCATGCACTTTTATGCTATGAAGTAATCACGGACTTTGTCTCATTAATGCGTATATACATATTAAATATTATACACGTATGATACCGCGATATACATTAATAAACAAAAAGCACCGACAAGAAACAAAGATTCCTTAATTATTATTAATAATAATTCAAAACCATTTGTACATTATAACTAATAAAGATATATCACCCTAATTGCCTCTACAGCATACATCATGATAACAATCTCCCACTTGCACTAGAGCCAATTGCCCATGTGCCTCATACCATACTTGTTAACATGTTAGTCATGTTTAACTTGAGTCAATGGTATAGTTAGACCATCTGCTAGATTCTGATATGTTAGGATGTGTTTTGAGCTTATATCCTTTCTAGTTACCATCTCTTGCACGAGATAGTACTTTCTGAGTATTTGTTCATTTCTGTGATGAGACCGTTTTTCTTTGCCTGAGCAATAGCCCCATTGTTATCGCAATAGACCGATGTTGGATTTTTAATGCTGGACATCACACCGAGATCACCAATAAATCCTTTAAGCCATATGGCCTGCTTATCTACTTTTGAAGCAGCTAAATACTCAGATTCCGTGGTTAACTCAGTAATCATATCCTGTTTGAAACTTTTCCAAACAACTACCCCTCCATTTAACCTAAACACATAACTTGACTGGGATTTATAATCATCCCTATCAGATTGAAAACTGGCATAAATGTATCCCTTCAAAGTGAGATCACCTTCTCCATATACTAAAAACATATCCTTAGTCCTGCGTAAGTACTTGAGGATAGTTTTAATGGCCATCTAGTGCTTCTCACCTGGGTCAGATTGAAATCTGCTAGTGAAGCTCAACACATGTGAGATGTTAGGCCGAGTGCATACCATAGCATACATGATGGATCCTATTGTTGAGGCATAGGGTATTCTATTCATGCGCAGTCTCTCCTCTATGTTCTTGGACGCTCATAGTTAGAAAGATTAATCTTGTGAGATATTTAGAGATAACCCTTTCTTGACTTCTCAAGGTTAAATCTGGCCAAAACCTTGTTTATGTATGTACTTTGTGAAAGACCTAACAGCCTTTTAGATCTATCTCGGTAAATCTTAATACCAAGTATAAAAGCTACTTCTCCAAGGTCTTTCATTGAGAACTTCTTTGACAACCATGACTTAACTGTCTGAAGAAAAGGAATATCGTTTCCTATTAATAATATGACATCGAAATATTATACAAGGAAAAAGATCGCACTCCCACTAGCCTTCTTATATACATAGGGCTCATTAGCGTTTGACACAAAATCAATTTCTCGGATTATCTCATCGAACCTAATATTCCAACTCCTCGATGCTTGCTTAAGTCCATAAATGGACTTTTGCAACTTGCATACCTTATAGCCATCTTTGGATGTAAAACCCTCGGGTTGTGCCACATACACATACCTATCCAGATTCCCGTTAAGGAATGATTGCTTCACATCCATCTACCAAATCTCATAGTCGTAATGAGCGACGAAGGCAAGGAGTATCCTCATTGACTTTAGCATGGCCACCGATGAAAAGGTCTCATCATAGTCAATGCCTTCTTTTTTACCGTACCCTTTTGCACCAGCCTTGCTTTATAGGTAACTATATTACTATCCATGTCAATTTTCTTCTTGAAAACCCACTTGCATCCTACGGGCCTAATCTCACTTGGAGCATCAATCAAGCTCCAGATTTGATTTTTGTACATGGAGTCAATCTTCGATCTCATTATTGAAAGCCATTTATTGGATTCTAAGCCTTCCATTACCTCCTTGTAAGTCCTAGGCTCATCATCTTCCATAAGGAATAGATGTTTATCATCAATGATGAGAAACCCGTATCGCTCAAGAGCGATTGGAGCCCGGCCTAACCTACGCAATGTTAGTGTTATAATAGGTTGTTCTATGCTTACACTATCTTGTGTAATAGGTGCAGGCATAATCAGTTGACTACCAAGATTGCTCCCACTAACTTTCACAAGTATATGCTTCTTCTCGATGAATTGGGCATTACTAGAAACAAGGACTTTTTGTTCCTTGGGATCCTAAAAGATATACCCTATAGTCTCCTTAGGGTAACCTACAAATAAACATCTGTCAGACTTAGTACACAAATTATATGAACTTGTCCTCTTTACATAAGCAGGATGTTCGCAAGGTTTTGACTCTATTGACTCTGAGGATTTATATTTTATAAAGAAGCTAAAAACCTTGTCTCCCACTTTCCTACCGATAAGATAAGAGTTCAAAATATGAACAAGTGTTATCGATACCACTTATCTAATAAAAAAATGGTGACCACTTCAAGTATACAGTTACGATGTAGTTTTAAAAGATATCGATCCCACAGGGAAGGAACCAGTTCTAAAGATCAACAAGAGGAACGGAACAAAAGAAAATAATGTAATTTATTTTGGAGGATTGGAATGATGGATGGATAGATAAATGTATGAAAGATTAGAGAAGATAAAAAGTATATAGATATTCCCCATGAACAAGTATAGCAAAGAAAACATGCAAAATCATCAAAGATATTACGTACACTAGATTAATTTAACAGATTCGGTTCTAGATACTCAGATATTCAATTATTCACCGTAGAGCAACACATGAAATGACTTTTCTAAATCTAGTGCAAACAAATTAAGATGATTATATAAACTTGGATAACAATAATACTATGCTTAGTACGGGTCGCTCTCACATAGCCACATTTAGCAAGTTACCATTCCAAAAATGTTGGCTCACTAAACAGCGTTATAATCACAGATCCAGTGATTATACACAATCTCGTTAACCCTAAAACTACTTTTAAAGTTAACTCAAAAGCATATAACTTGATTAATATAAAAGACTCAACACGAAATACACATTATGACACAAAGACATATCATAAACTTCGAAATAGAAAGTATAAGTAGAAAGCAAAGCAAAGTTGTAAGGTATGCAAGTGAAAGCTAAAGTTGGTCAAACCGTATCCACTCTTTAATGGGAGTCGTCAATTCTTTCAATTCCTGCGTCTGCTTTGAATTCGGTCTCAACTCGTACAGAACCTCCGCTAGGATGCTATTCTTTATGAATATCGAATAAATGAATATTGAAGAACGAAAACTTTTTTGATAAGTGATTTGCAATTACACTTATACAACAATCGCTTAAATATTTAGAGAAATCTAGTGATCGAAATAAGGTTCAAATCACTTATACATTTTCTCGCTAACACTTCTGAACGTAGCGAAATCTTGATATTTTTGCTCTCTTTCTATGAGACACACTAATCACTCATGCCACACCAAATAATCCATACGAAATTTGTTGAGTCCTGAAGCCTATTTATAGAGTATGAAGGGTTGCGTCTATCCAAACAAAGAGTCATGTCCATTGGCGAAGAATTACACCACTTCATTGTGATTGGTTGAATTGGTTTGATCTTATCCATAATGGAAAGTTACCTTTTCAAGATTGGTTGACTTCCAAAAGGTGTCTTTTCGTTTGGTAGTTGATGGCGGTTGATTGTTCTTATTCGGTGATTGAAACAAAAGAAGAGTTGACCAAAAAACCATCAAGGTCGTGATCGTGAATGATTTTCGCAACCGTGAATACTTGGTTGGCAACTTTCTATTGTGAAAGTTAGCAAGTCACGACCTCGATATGTGTGTCACGATTGTGACATGCCTTTTTTCACATGATTCCTTTTTGTGATTTCTACCAATCTCATCTTTTTGCACCTTTTTCACTCTTTTTTCATAGGTTTCCAACTTTAATCATTTTACTTCCAAGATTTACCTAGTACCTGCATTTGCATAAAAAATAACTACATACCATGTGAAATCTTTTATATGAAGTATAAAAATGACTTAAACTATAGTGTTAATGTATAAAATTATCATGATAATAAATGTAATCATACACTTATCACAGGACATCCCCAAACTCTCACATGAGAAAGGGCCGGTTTCTTACCATACCATAACCGCATGGAGTTTGATCAACTGATTTAGAGGGCACTCTATTTAGAATATAATCTGCATTGTTAAGTGTATAACCCCAAAAGGATTTGCTGAGTCTTGCTTGGCTCATCATGGACCAAACCATATCGAGTAGGGTTCGATTTCTCCTTTCTGAAACTCCATTGTGTTGGGGTGTATAAGGAGGTGTCCACTAGGATAAAATACCATTATCCCTTAGATAATCCTGAAACTCTTGGCTTAAGTATTCACCTCCTCGATAAGATCGAAGGGTATTGATACTTTTCCCAAGCTGTTTCTCTACTTCAGTTTTAAATTCTTTGAATCTATCAAAACTTTTAGACTTGTGTGTCATATGGTACAAATAACCATATCGTGAGTAATCATCGATAAAGGTTATTAAGTAGACGAAACCTTCATGTGTCTTAACACTCATTGGACCACATACATCAGAATGTATTATTTCTAAAGCACTAGTGGCATGCTGACCCTTTCCTTTGAAAGGATTTTTAGTCATCTTTCCTTTTAAACAAGGTTTGCACGCACCATAGGAAACCCATTCCATTGGGCCTAAGTCTCCACATTTGTGTAACTTAATTAAGCAAGTCTCATTTATGTGGCCTAGATGACAATGCCATAAGTATGAGGATTATCTAATCTTGATTTTTTTTAACAATCTTCATATTTAGAATTTCAATTTTAGTATCTAGAACGTATACGCCATCCACAGATATTCCACAAGCATAAAGAATATTATCACGCTGAATTTTACATTTATGATTAAAAAATAAAATTTCAAATCCTTTTGTTTCTAAATGCGCAGCGGAAATAATATTCTTAGTGACAGTAGGAATATAATATCAATTGTTCAAAACTAAAACAGGCCACTAGGAAAACGAAGGCTATATTTCCCTACAGCTGTTGCAGCACCTTGGGCTCCATTTCCAACTCTTAGGTCTATTTCCCTCTTTGTAAGCCTCTTACTGTTTCACAATCCCTGCAAAGAAGTACAGAAATGAGTACCACAACCAGTATCTAATACCCTAGTAGAATCATAGGGAACTGTAGAGAAACTCTTTGATATGAACATAACTCTAGATGTTTGTGCCATAGCTACCATCATCCGATGAGCTTGTTTCATGAGAAACATTTTCCTTCTTCAATTCTAATTTCCTCATGGGCTTTCTCTTAACTTTTAAACCTTTCAGTTTCTTCAACTTAAGGTCCTCTGCATTAGCTTGCTCTTTGAGTTTATTTCTAAACTCAATCTCATTAAACTCGAGTAAGTCCATGAGTTGGGTCAAGGTATAGTTGGGAGAACACTCCTTAAGCATCTTTTTGAAGGAATCATGTTTATTGGGTAATACCCTTAACACCATTTCCTTCAAAGACTGCTCACTGTACTCAACTCCCAACTCTTTTAATTTCTCCGAGTTGTCATATATGTTAATGACCAATTCTATTGCTGAGGTGCTATGAGCAGACCACATAGAGTGATTGGCCGAGAGCACACTGAGATGAGAGGCACAGTCCACCGGGGTGTTTAAGTTGAAAATAGCATGTACCAGGTCGAGGACCCGAAAATTTGTATTGGGCAAGCGAAAGCATTTTCAGATTGGCCAAACCCGAATCCGTTATCTCTTGGTGTAGAGTCGCCACCTGGATTAGCTCTTTCAGGAATTAAAGTCTAGTGAGGTTTAGCGTTTGAAGGATGGCCCACTAAAACACAGAGATTCAGGTTTGGAATAAATTGCTTATTTCTTATTGGATTACATTATATTACATCTATAGAAAACTGTATTTCTTAATTGTGCACATTCACACTTATGTCAGTTTCGAGTTTATAATGTATGATTTGACGTGTATGCGATAAGCAGTAAATTCATACATGAAGCAGTAAATAAATGCGGAAAAGTAAAGATTAAAAATTACATAACCTCGGAGGATGCAACCATCTGCCTAATCTATTAATTACATTTCCCAAAAATAAATAAAATTGCTATACCCGAAGGAAAATAAAACCTAGGCATACATCAAACCTGCATCGACAAGGGTTATCACATGATATATCACAACAATTACACATTTGATCTATTTAATTTTGGCAAGGCCGTGTGGCCTAATTAAAATAAACGACGATTAAAAAATCTTGTTTAGAAATAAAATGATTCATTTTATTTACAAATATGTTGGTCATTTTTTATTAGTGAAAATGACCTCATGGAAAAGTGTGAGGCCTGTTATCCTGGTATAATTTTATTCCCTTCGATGGGGGAGTTCTAACAAGAATTTTCAATAATAGAAAAGAAGGAGAATAAATGTTACATTGATATTTACATAAAAAGAATAAATCAAAACTGTTCATGGGTCATCATTTAGAATAAATAGAAACATCAAAAGAAACACGAGATAACAACTCTAGAAACTCACATGCTTACCCTTTCAGTGTGAATCCACGTCGGCATATCTGTATGATCCTTGGGAGCATTCCTCGTTTGTTTTTTAGTTGGTGTTTGTGTGGAAAGTAAGTGTTTATTTATCCAAAAGATAATCAGACTCGGGGACTAAATTTATTTTAGGCACGGGAATATTTGAGGATTTTTGTGAAAAAGATGGGAAAAAATGATTTGAAAATAATAAAATTCGATTTGGATCCGAATATAATCAAAGAAACCTTAAAAGAAATGTAGAAAAAGTCAGAATTATTTCTCTAGAAAAATATTATTTTTTTGCAAAAATTTCTCCGTTGTTGTCGAGTGAAAACAATTTTTTTTTGTGAATTTTTTTGGCCAGAATACTAAAAATTCCGCGAATATTTATAGGTGAAAAAACCCAAAAAATCCAAAAGGAAACATATTCCGGCGAGCCTCACCAGAAATTCCGACGAGCCTTGTCAGAATTTCTGGCTAGACCGGTTCGCGATTTCCAATTTTTTGTGATTTTTTATTTTTTTAATATTTAAATATATTTTTAATTTTTTGAAAATATAAATAAATTAATTTTTACCAGAATCTAATTTTTAAAGTCTTAAAAAAATAATTTAAGTCCTTAAAATAAATTAGCAACGAGGAACATTGACATTCAGAGATTTCCAGATAATCGAAAATCGTGTGATTCGAGGATTAAAATCCCCAAAAACCATCATCATTGAATGCGCAAGCTAGTTCAAAATCCTTTGCTCATAGCTTCCCCTCGAGTGATAATTGCTGGTTTCTTTAACTAGTATGATCACACGAAATGGAGTAGAGGGATTGTGAATATACTTGACCGGTGTGGTTGGTGCCATCTTTGCCCCTGATTGGTGATGACGTGGGCCTTACTTTCTGGCATCGTGTCCTTGCGGGATTGTCCGTTTCTTTCTTCAGAATCCCTTGGTTTTTTATACCCCTTGCGGGCGAGTCGATCGTTTCTTTCTGCGGCGTCCCTGTTATAGTCAGTAGTCGTTTCCTTCTTCGGCTACGATTATCATGTGCCCCTTGGAATGATTGGAGATGGGTGCCATAATCTGTTTCAAAGGTGACCTTGAATTTCCTCAGTAGGATGTTGACTTGTTCCCTGTGACAAATTGGAGGAGTGTAATTTCAGTACATTTTATGATGAATGTTTTCATTATTTGATTGAGTTTATGCGAAGTAAAACTTTTTACCCCTTCAATCAAAAATTAAAACATGATAAATAAATAAGTTTAATGGAAATTCGAGGATGTCCCGAAAATTGCTCATTTGTTTTAGGAGGCTTTTGTGATTTAGCAAAGTTGCTTGAATTGGGCCATGGTAGGGTTAAATTGACTTTAGGCTTGAGTGGGCCATCATCCTTTTTGGTTTATGTGGGTTCCTCAAGTGAAGGTGGAGTTTCTTGTCTACTAGGATGGTGTTGCCCCGACTTGCAATCATCTTTACCTGTAAATGACGTGATGCGAATGTAATGCATGAACAATATTTATCATATGATGTATATTCATCTGTTGTAGGTGTTATGGGCTTCATTAATTGAAGACCCTTCTCTTATGCTGGTGCATGGTTGCCCCTAGGATTTGTCTTGTTAGGGATTCCATGGATGACTTCCTCAGAGCGATAACCATGGGTTCGTTGAATCAGATTCGAGTTCAGAGCTTGGATCTGGTCTGAGGAATATCTAGATGAGTCGTTGACCCCGCATTGTGTTGGCGATAATTGCTTGGAAGCCATTTGCCTAAAGTTTTGGAGGTATATAATGCCACATACCGTTCAGAGGAGGAGATGATGAATTTGATATTTCTTTGGTTCTAATTTCTACATAAATCGCCCTTGCGGGTTTTCAATATATCAAACATTATCTTAATTTCTACCTGGACCGCCCTTTCAGGTTTTCAATCCAGCAAACTCATTTTTCTTTATTTTTACTTTTTCATTTTTTTGGATGTTTACCTACCATATTTTACCATTCGCACGCAAGCAATCAAAATAAGTATATGCATAAAAATTCAACGAAAATGACAATTCATTGATGGACTTAACAGGGGTATAAATGTTTCAAATGATTTGACAACTACAATTGATTAGCCCTCTCATGTTTTCTAACCAATGTGGTTCTCTCGATATCCTCAGTTTTGACTGAGCCACCCTTTTGAAGTTTTCAAGTCAGCGGACTATTCTTTTTCTGTATTGAAAAGAAGCCCTAATTTTTCTCAACTAACAAAGTGTTAATTGACAGGCTTATTTATTTTTTATTGGTATTGCTTTTTACTGATTTATTTCTTTCACTTATGCATGATAGCAATTGTGCAAGACTTGGTTAATTTGGTAGATCGGCCACCGTCCATGTCCACGACTTCAATTGTTATCTGATTCAGCATTTATGATCCATTGGTTGGTACTCGTGCCATTTTGCTGGCTTGAGGTGTTTGGATGATGATTCTTGATCATCATCATTTTCTTTTGAGTTCAATTATTCTCCAACGATAGGTGATATGTCGGAGATCAGATCTGATAGCTTGATTCGTCGAGGGTAAATAATTTTTTACTCAATGATGTTCCATCCACAATGTTGTGATCGGCCCATAAGTGTTGGTGGGCCATGTGATAAAGTTGTTGATGCTTTCTGACCCCTTCTTTGTGTTGTTTGACGTTGCGTCTGTTGTTTGACCTTAATTTTGACATTTTAGCCTCATTCTAGCTTCGATCATTTTGATCTTTGCATGCTTCGTTCCTTTCTAGTTTCAATCATTCTGACCTTTGATTGACTGATTTAATAGTTGGTGGACGTTTCGTGCTTGGAGATCTTTCTATCGATCTTACGTCTCTATAGGATGAGGCAAATGCTATCACCTGTTGTCTAAGTACATGTGTTTGTCTCTCACTTTCCCTCAAGAGTCAAATCATTTATATTTATTGTAGGGGATCCATTTATACCCAAATTAACTTCATGACATGATACGTCACACGTGATAAAAACATTATGTATATGCTTATGAGAATGTGTGATGTCATTAATAAAATATCAAGCAAGTAAACAAAGTTTAATTTATTCAAAAATTCAAAGCAAAGTAGAAAAAAGCTAATTTATTACATCATCCTCCATGGGTTATTCTTTGGTACTAGTGTCCCCCAGATGTGTCTATGGATTCAAAATGCTCCATCCTATCTGCCTTCTCAAACACTTCTTGATAGCATGAAAAGATGTCTGACACAAACTTGTTACTGTATGATGGCAGTGCACTATCTAGAAGCTTGGTTATCATCTCCGGTAGAGTTAAGCGAGCCCGAAGCCTGACTTGTGTGGCCATCCAACGCGCATAGTAAGATTTGAAGCTCTCACATCGTTCTTGCCTTATAGCCTCCAGATGTTGCATTGTGGTTTCCATTTGAGAGTTGAAACCATAATGCCCCATCATAGCCTGAGCAAGGCTATTCCAATAAGTGGCTATGTCCAGCGGAAGGTGGCTGTACCATTCATTGACTGGGTGGCCCAAGGCGATGATAAAGAGCTTAGCCATCATTCGTTCGCTGACCCTTAATGCCCTCATCACCATCTGATAATGCTTTCAGTGAGCTCGTGGGTCTCTAGATCCCGCATACTTTTTAAATTGCAGTATCGCAAAGTTTGGGGGTAAGCTATCTTCATCCCCAATCGTCAACTACGCAGAGTATGTGTTGATTAGATGACCACTATGAGTGGCCAAAAACTATTGCCACAATTTTGCCATACCTGGTTGTTGGAGGATGGCGTTCTTAGTGTTTGGATAAATGCCGTTGTGAGCACGGGATTTTGTACCAGCTCGCGCGTTCTATGATGACGGCTTTTCGGGAAATTTATCCTCGAATTACACGATTTTCGACCATCCGATGATCTTCATACGGGAATCCTCCTCGGACGTTTTTAAATTATTTATCTATATATATATATATAAAAAAAAATAATAATAATAAAAAAAAATAAAAAAATAAAAAAATAAAAATTTATTGTGGCAGCCCTCGCGAGGCTGTGCGAGGCAGCCTCGCGAGGATGCTGCCTCGCGAGCAGCCCTCGCGAGCGGCCCTCGCGAGGCTGCGCGAGGCAGCCTCGCGAGCAGCCCTCGCGGGGACT
>CATIWQ010308668.1:0-35187 GCA_949673415.1 Euphorbia schlechtendalii
GTATCTCTCTAGTTTTTAACTTGTTTTTGTAAATTTCTTGTAAATATCTGGTAGTGATCTGGTATTTTTCTAGTTTTTATGTTTTTGAATAGTTTTTTCTGGTAATAATTTGGTATTATATATGTTACAAGTGAGTATCTGGTATTTATCTGGTATATAGTTGGTATCTCTCTAGTTTTTAACTTGTTTTTGTAAATTTCTTGTAAAAATTTGGTAAGGATATGGTATTTTTCTAGTTTTTATATTTTTTAATAGTTTTTTCTTTGATCCATGTGTATATCTGACTTTTTTTTAATTCAAAATGTTTGCAGCTTTACGAGTTGGTACTCCCCCCTACCTTGATTTGGCATATTGGTGTTAAATGCACCTCCAGTATTGAAATATTTGATAGCCAGGGCTCCTTTCCGAAATGAACACTTTTTGCATGTAATCGATCGAATTTTGATGTATGTTTGAACTTTTACTAGAATGAAATTGTTGTATATAGAAATTTTTTATCATTTAAAAATCAATTGAAAGCAATTTTTGTAGCTATTTTGTGCGGTTTGAATAGTTAAAGACCTACAAATCTGGTGAAAATGAAAGCAATGTAGTTTATAGGTTAAATTTGGTAAGAACATGGTAGTAGTCTACTATTGACAATGAGAAAACATAATTTATAATGATTTTTGAAGTGATTGACAACCAGTTTCTATTTGAATATGTATAATTTTTAATCTACAAAGATTGCAAGATGGAATGTTCATCTTGCGAATGCTGTACAATGGCTAGATTATAAGAACAAAGTTCTCTTTCAAGGTGAATGTCATTCTCCTCTTCATCCATTACGATCATATCATCTTCTTCCTCTGTTGTGGAACCTAACCAAGCAAGTGAGATCACATGTAAAGATGAGAATTGGAGAAATGGTATAGTGCTGGTAGGAAGTTAGTATTTGAACAATTTTTCAATAAAATATCTTCATCCATGATTGATTTGTTGACCAATAATGTATATATCAATTTAAAATTGCAGGAAAAGCACATCAAGTTCATGTAGAAACTAACAGTGTTGAAAGCTTGTTAAAATAACATGAGTTTATACTCAATACCAGCATTCTACCAGCAGTATACCAGTAGTATATCAGTTTAAAATAACATGCTTTAAAAACATATAAATACTAGCAGTATATCAACAAAATACCAGCAGAATACTAGTTGGATATTTTAAAACTTGCTAAAATGCAGAAATTCTACCAGTTACTAGCTGAATACCAGCTGTATACAAGCACAATACCAGTTGGGCATTTTAAAACTTACTAAAATGCAAAAATTGAATTAGTTACTAGCTGTATACCAGCAGAATACCAGTTGGACATTTAAAAATTGCTAAAATATAGAAATTGGATCGGTTATTAGCTGAATAACAGCTGTATACCAGCACAATACCAGTTGGACCTTTAAAACTTGTTAAAATGCAGAAATTGGATCAGTTACTAGTTGAATACCGGCTGTATACCAGCAGAATACCAGTTGGACATTTAAAACTTGCTAAACTGTAGAAACTAGACTAGTTACTAGCTGAATACTAGCAAAATACCAATTGAACATTTAAAACTTAGTAAAATGCAGAAATTGGATAATTGCTAGCTAAATACCAGCTGTATACTAGCATAATACCAGTTGGACATTAAAAACTTACTAAAATACAGAAATTGGATCAGTTACTAGCTGAATTCCAGTTGTATACCAGCAAAATACAAATTGGACATTTAAAACTTGCTAAAATGCAGAATACCAGCAGTATACCGGTAGAATACCAGTTGACATTTTAAAACTTGCTACAATGCAAAAGCTAGACTAGTTACCAGCTGTATACCAGCAGAATACTAGTTGGACATTTAAAACTTGCTAAAATGTAGAAATTGGATCAATTACTAGCTGAATACCAGCTGTTTACCAGTAAAATACCAGTTGGACATTTAAAACTTGCTAAAATGCAGAATACTAGCAGTATACCGGTAGAATACCTGTTGGACATTAAAACTTGCTAAAATGCAAAATACCAGTAGTATACTAGTAGAATACCAGTTGGACATTAAACTTGCTAAAATACAGAATACCAGCAGTTTACTAGTAGTATACCAGAATTTCAGAAACAAATTAGAGTATACCTTCAACAACTGCAGATGCTTTATCACACTTTGTTATACATGTGGATAATTGTTCATTAATGTGCTTTGTGATTTGTAGGAGAGGAAAAATGCAGGAACATGTCACTGTTAATTTCCATGGAAGAATCTCCATCTGTAATTTGAAATTTTATCTTCAAATCTTCTGTATCTTCATTTATTTTCAAGCTTTCAACTAGGACCTTTTTTAATTCAGAAAAACTAGGCGCACATGTGGCAAGCCGCTCGGGGGTCTTGTCAACCGTTCGAGCATTAAATAATTCATCTCTGCCAGTCAGTATCGCATTTAATGTGACAGAGGAGAGATAATGAGTGCGCCGGTATCGGCGTGGGTTCCGAGGATGATGACTCAGCTTAAGCGCGGTGGGTAGTGCCGAGGGTCACTAGTTTGTGATGCTTTGCCTCAGCACTAAATTATGCTGATGGGGTATCGGCGCGTGTTCGCACCGAGGCATACTTATGTTCTGTAAACTAAGATGCAATTATTTGGGTCTTTGGGTCTTTAGTGGGCCTTGAGGCCTTTAATGGGCCTTGATATCAGGAGTCCCCCCCCCCCTTTACGAACCCTAATGAAGGCTCTTTCAGGGCCTTTGTGCGTAGCACCGTTTTGCTGAAGCTGCGACTATTGAGTTGACGCGGCGGTTCACATCCACTGCAATTGTGACAGTAATTATGGCTTTTCTAGGGAACAGGCGTATTCCCTCGTTTCGCGTACTGCGTACTGTATAAATTAGGGTGTGCATATTCTTCTTGTTCTTCCGTTTGGTTTTGCTCTGATAATACATTTCTTTTTCCTCTCTAACTTCATCAGTCGTTTGTCGCAAATTGCTGTCCGAGTTCCTCATCTCTCCTTGAGCGAGTTGTTTCTTCGTCTTAATTTGTTAAAATATCTTCAACTTTTTCTGATTCTGGTGCCTTAATCCACCGCGCCGGTTACCGTCAACCGGTGGAGGAGCGTGAGGCTCGTCCTATTGCAATGCTGCCTTTGATGGGTCCTAAGTCCATCAACGTGGTGAAGGTGGTGGGGGGTGGCTCGGGTTCTTTTCCGCGCCACCAAGTGGTTGGGGAGTCGTCTTCCCCTTTTCCCACCGAAGGGGTGGATTGTCAGATGCCCACCACCATAAAAAAGAAAGAGGCTACTGAAATTTTCAAATTGTTGGTGGGGTCCTCGTGTGAGGTTTTGGGGAAAGTCCCGAAGAAGGGGAAAGTGATGTGGAATCCCCCTAGGGAGGACTTGGTACCCGTCGTATGCCAGCAGGTGCGTTGGGGATTCCGCTTCCCCTTAGAAGCTGGGGTGGTGGATGTGCTGCGTGAATTTGGTCTATGTCCTGGGCAATTACATCCCAACGCGTGGATTGTGTTGGCTGTTCTGGCGCGGATGTGCCGCGAGTTGGGTTTTACCCTCTCAGGGCGTGTGTTCCGCCTCTTCTTTAGGCCTCGAACGATGCACACCGGGCCGTTTGTATTTTGGGGCAGCACAAGGGAAACCACTCCGAAGCCGGTGGAGAAGCAATCCCACTTAAGGGATTTTAAGGATAAATGGTTTTGGATATTTCCGGCCCGTGATAACGTAGAGGGCGACTCGCCGAATCCTTTGAAGGATGGAAAGTTTCCTTTCCACACTCGCTGGAACGGAATCCAGAGGATCCTTATCACTGGCACCGAGCTAAGGATTTGAGTTCGTCACAGCGCCGTGAGGCCGAGATTGTTCGTCAGATCCGGCCCAGCATTCATTGGCACATGGTGGAGTTTTTGCTTGGCCAACCCGATGCCCGTTTCTGCTGGATGGATCAAGGGGCCATTATATTTACCGATTTGACTGCTGAAAATGGAGAGATTTTGATAAACTGATTGTTGTTTCTTGTTATTTGTAGGAATGGCTCGTATTAAGTGGAAACCGAAAATTATTCCTGCAGTTGCAGCGACGAGGATGCAGACGCCTGAGGTTGTTCAGCCGATGGAGGCTGTTGGCGCCTCAGTGACGACGACGAAGGCAACGCCGAAAATACAAGTCATCGCTGAGAGCTGGGCTCAGCAGTTGTTGGAGCAGGGGAGCGTAGATCCTCTTGCGCCCCAAGGGGCGATGAAGGTAGAGGCAGAGGATGTGGTGGTTATTGATACCACCCCTCCTAGGACTGCAGTTCCTGAGGCTGATGCGGGGATGTTGGTCAAGAAGAAGGCTTCTGCGGCTGTGGGGGGAGTGGAGATTAAGGAGAGGGGACAGAAGCATCCCCGCGATGATGGTATGGGAGGAAAGTCTTCCAAAGGGAAAGCTCCGCTGACGGAGGAGGAGCAGGTCCAATGGGCTAGATACGATCCTCCTTTGGTAAGTCCATCAGCCAAACTCCCTTTTTATTTATTTGTATAGGCCATTAAAGTGTACCTAGGGTGTTGTAGTTGTGGCGGAAGGTCCATGGGGAGGACGTGCCTCTGATCAAGGCAGAGGTGCTGAGTGAGCTAGGGCGCTTCACCGAGCTTCCTAGCGATGATGCTCGCTTCGGCGTTATAGGTCCAGCTGAATTGGGTGCCTACGTGGAGTAGCAAGCCTTGCTTGTAAGTATTTTTGTTATGTAGTATTCTTGTTTGTTTGCTGATATGTAATGTGGTCGCTCTTGGTTTGAAGGCATTTTCCGCCGCTCATCGGGTGGCGAAGGCGTTAACTGAGGTGCAGCGCCAAGTGGAGACAGCCTCTGCTACTTCCCAAGGCAGTGCCAAGTGGCTGAAGGAGGTTTAGATGGAGCGCCAAACTTTTGTTGAGTTAGAGGAGACTACCCGGAGGTTGGGGGAGACGGGCAAGAAGCAGGCTGCGGAGTTGGCCTAAGCGCTTAAGGACTTGGAGTACTCCGAGGGGAAGAGGAAGGATCCAGTGAGCATGATGCGAGCCTTGGAGGAGAAGCATGAGGTGGCGCTTGCCAAGGTCAAGTCCGCTGCTGAAGCTGAGGAGAAGAGGCTGAAGGCGCTGATAGCAGAAGAGAAGGAAGGGAGAGCCCAAGTGGCTAAAGATTTGGAGGACGCCGAGAAGTGGCTGGGGTACTGGAGGACCGTCGTTGAGGATAAAACTGCATCTTTGCGGGATCTCCAGTATAAACAAGATCGTCATAAGGCGAAGTACAAGCTTAAGGTGAAGCAG
The DNA here is from genome assembly GCA_949673415.1 of Euphorbia schlechtendalii. Lineage (NCBI taxonomy): Eukaryota > Viridiplantae > Streptophyta > Magnoliopsida > Malpighiales > Euphorbiaceae > Euphorbia > Euphorbia schlechtendalii. The sequence goes on from CATIWQ010308668.1 coordinate 5,301, forward strand.
ACTCGCGAGGATTGGTGGGAGGATCACCTCAACCACCGAACCGCTTTCCTTCGCGCTGTTCGCTTTAAATTTCCCGAGGCCGACATCGACAATCTTGCCCGGTTGGCCCCACCTGATGAGCCCCTCGACCGCTGGGAGGAAGATGAGCACATGTTTGGGCCTCCCACGCCAGAGCCTTCTTACTCTAATGTTTCTTCAGTAGCAACGGAGGAGGAGGAGGTGCAATCTTGACCATCTTCATTTTGCTTTTTGTTTTGTATTCTTGTTTCTAAGTTTTTGTAGCCATTGAGTTCGGCTTTTGTGAACTCAAACCTTTTCATGAATGAATACATTTTTTATGCCCCTATTCCCTTTGTTGCTGAGTTTTTCCTATTGATTGTTTTTATTATGATCAATTGCAAAAGTATCTGGCTGTATGGTTACTGCGCCCATCTTTGCTTGGTACACTCCTTGGATTATCTGTTTCGTATCTTAATTTATTTTGATTTATAGCTCTGCCGCTGGGATCTCGCTGATCCGTCCCAGGGGTGGTTTGTATTTTGATTACACATAATAGGTAGTTTGCTTTTTTATTACTCATAATAATGCTGGAGGGGATCTTGCTGAGCTGACCTTGCAAGCTGTTTAACTTGCCTTAATTTCAGAGCGCGAGAGCGCCGAGGGGATCTCGCTGATCTGACCCTACAGGCTATTTAACATGCTTTAATTTTAAAGCGCGAGAGTGCCAAGGGGATCTCGCTGATCTGACCCTGCGGGTTATTTAACATGCTTTAATTTCAAAGCGCGAGAGCGCCAAGGGGATCTCGCTGATCTGACCCTGCGGGCTATTTAACATGCTTTAATTTCAAAGCGTGAGAGCACCGAGGGGATCTCGCTGATCTGACCTTGCGGGTTATTTAACATGCTTTAATTTCAAAGCGCGAGAGCGCCGAGGGGATCTCGTTGATCTGACCCTGCGGGCTATTTAACATGCTTTAATTTCAAAGCGTGAGAGTGCCGAGGGGATCTCGCTGATCTGACCCTGCGGGCTATTTAACATCCTAAGGTTCGTAAGAAACTGTATTTTCATTGCTGTGAGGGTTTACAAAAAATAATTTTGATAAATAGATGTACAAGATGCCATTCGTCACGCTCCCGGGTAAAACTTTCGAAGAGATGCTGCGTTCCACGTGCGGGGTAGGACTTTTCCTCGAATGGTGGCCAACTTATACGCGCTGCGTCCTATTCATTTCATCAACTTGAACGGGCCTTCCCATTTGATACCGAGTTTTCCTCGCCCCTCTCTAGCTTGCGAATCCTTTGTATCCCGAAGGACTAGGTCGCCTTCTTGGAATGTCAGTGGTTTGATCTTTTTGTTGCATATCAACGTGATGCGTCTTTTATACTCCGTCATGCGTATGAGAGCTTGCTCTCGCCTCTCTTCCAACGAGTCCAAGTTGTTCCTTAGCAAATCATCGTTCAAGGCACCCTTAATGTAGTTGGCCACCCTTGCGCTAGGGGCGTCGATGTCGACAGGGGCTATCGCCTCTGTACCTTAAGTGAGAAGGAAGGGTGTTTCTCCCGTTGCTGTTCGGGGAGTGGTCTTGTATAACTAGAGGACGTTGTTTAGCTCTTCCAGCCATGTTGAGCCATGTTCTTAAACCGTTGTTTTGATTCCCTCCAAGATGGTGCGGTTAGTTACCTCCATCATACCGTTCGTTTGCGGATGAGATACGCTAGAGAAGCGGAGCTATATTTTTAACCTATGGCAGAAGCATTTGAACGTATGGTAATTGAATTGCATCCCATTATCCGCGATGATTGTGTGCGGGATGCCGAAGAGCGATATTATGTTCTTGGAAAAGAAAGCCGTGACCTGTTTCGGTGTGATGGCTGATAACGGCTCGGCTTCTACCCATTTAGTGAAGTGGTCAACGACCACGATAATCCAACGCTTTTGTTGTTTCACCCTTGGTAAGGGTCCTACCAAATCTACTCCCCATAGAGCGAAGGGCCATGCCGCTTGTATTACGACCCTTGGCCCGGTTAGTGTGGTCGTCTTTCTGGCGAAGGCTTAGCAGGCTTCACAGGACTAGACCATTCTTTTAGCTTCTAGCTCCATGGTTGGCCAATAGAAGCCTTGCAGCTTTGCTCTTCGAACCATTGCATCTTTCTTTTCAGGCGGGCCACAGAGGCCCTTGTGAATTTCATGCAGTATATAATCAGCATTGACCCGACCCACACACTTCAGCCATGGATGACTTATCGATTTACGGTACAGCTGCCCACCGATGATTGCATAACGAAAAGATTTTCTCACTATTTTTTGAGCCTGGCATGCGTCGGCTGGTAGTTCGTTGTACTCCAAGTATTTGCTGATGGGGGTAAACCACTTGCTCTCTGTCTCCGTCTGCAATACCTCGGCAGTGGGAATACTGGGGGCATTTATCCGTAGGGGGATACAAGGGAGTAAGATTTCCTGTTCTTCTCTTGAGACCCCCTTTTCCAACCTGTCAGCTTCAGCATTCATTTCTTGTTCAATGGACATTTCAGTACCCCCCATTCAGATATCTTTGATAAGGGTGGTGATTCGGTTAAGATATTGTCGCATAGACTCATTCTTAGCTTTGTATTCCCCACCGAATTGCTTGACCACCAGTCTAAAATCGCTGAATATTCTAACGTTATCGAGCTTGATGACTTGGATGATCTCTAATCCGAATATTAGCGCTTCATACTCAGCGTCGTTGTTGGAGGCTTTGAATTCGAGTCTGGCGACCTGCCGAATCACTATCCCCTTCGGGCCTTGGAGATATATTCCAATGCCTGCTGCTGTACTATTGGAATTGCCGTCTATGAACATGCGCCAAGCGTCCTCCGGTAGTTCTTTCTGGGTCGGAGCTTCTTGTACGAAGTCTGCTAATGCTTGCGCCTTCATCACTGTCCTCGGTTCAAAGAGGACGTCAAATTCAGCGAGTTTAAGGGACCATTCGACGAGGCGCCTTGAAGTTTCAAGTCGCTATAGTGCTTTTTTAAGCGGCATATCTGTTCACACTATGATTGTATGGGCTTGGAAATAATGGCGCCACTTTTGGGAAGATATCATCAGAGCGAATGCTAGCTTCTCCATGCGGCTGTATTTGACTTCGGCACCTTTTAAAACGCGACTCCCATAGTAGACGGGGAACTGATCCGCTGCCTCCTCCCTAATGAGCACCATTCCTAGTGCTTCCTTCAAAGTGCTGAGGTGGAGATATAGAGGCATGCCCTCTATGGGTTGGCTCATCAAGGGTGGAGAGACAAAAAAGGTTTTGATCTCGGCTAAGGCTGTGGCGCAGTCTTCTCCCCATATGAACTTCTTTGCTTTTAAGGCTTTGTAGAACGGGAGGCATCGTCGCGCTGCGCAAGAAATGAAGTGGCCTAAAGCATTGAGTTTGCCGTTGAGGCGTTAGACATCCTTGATGCTTTGAGGTTCTTGTAGATGAAGTACTGCTTGTATTTTGTCAGGGTTGGCCTCTATTCCCCTCTGCGAGACCATATAGCCCAAAAATTTCCCTCCTGTAACATCGAAGGCACACTATTCTGGGTTCAGCTTTAACTTGTACTTTTCCAGTAAAGTCAGCACCTTGGATATATCAGCAGCATGGTCCTCCTCGGCTTTACTCTTGATTATCATGTCGTCCACATCAATTCCACCTCCTTCCCTATCATGTCACCGAATATTTCATTGACCATCCTTTCATACGTGGCCCCAGCATTCTTAAGGTCGAAGGGCATGATGTTGTAATAGTATATCCCTTCGTGGGTAATGAATGAGTTCTTTTCCTTGTCCTCCTCGGCCATGGGTATTTGATTGTATCCCGAGGCTACGTCCAGCATGGAATAAATGGCGTAGCCTGCCGTGGCATCTACCAACATGTCTATGCTGGGGAGAGGATAGCTATCCTTTGGGCACGCTTTGTTCAGGTCTGTGAAATCCACGCACATACGGAACTTACCATTTGGCTTCTTGACTAACACCACGTTGGCAATCCAATCGGGGTAACGAACGGCTTTGATGTGTCCGGCCTTCAATAGGCGAGAGACCTCTTCCTCGATTGCTTTCTGTCTTTCTAGGGCATGATTTCTCCGCTTTTGTTTCACCGGCTTGGCTTGAGGGAAGATGTTTAATCGGTGTTCTGCAACTTCGGGGCTGACCCCGATAAGGTCTGCTGGGGTCCATGCGAAAACCTAGATCTTTTCACACAACACTGTCAGGATTTCTTCCTTGGTTTTGCTTGCTAGTCCGTCTGACATACGGATATCCTTCCCTTCTTCTAGGGTGACTGCCACCATTACATCTGCTGGTTCGGCAGCCTTTTCTCTATCAAGCTCTTCTACCGTCAAAGGCTCAGCTTTTAGGGACATTAAATACGTCTCCTTGGCGGCTTGTTGATTTCCCCGGGCTATGGCTACTCCTTGGTGTGTAGGTATTTACAGCATGAGATATCTAAGGTTAATGACTCCTTCGGACCCAATGATAAGCGGGCGCCCCAAGATTATGTTGTAAGCTAACGGGATATCCACTATCAGGAATTCGGCTCGCGTTTTCCATTTGGGTCCTCCATCTCCCAATGCAATGGATAAGTTGGCCGAGCCGCATACCCGAACTGCGTGGCCGCCGAGGCCAATTAGCGGTGCCTGATGAATGGCGAGATGGTTAGGGTTTCCTCCTACGGCTTCGTATACCCTTCTAGTCATAACATTAACCGAGCTGCCTATGTCCACTAGTGTGCGGCGCACCTGGTATCCTTCTACCAGCATTTCGATCTCCAAGGCATCATTATGGGGTGGGGGCTTCCTTTCCTGGGGGAAGGAGTAGCATATCTCGCTCCTCCTGTCAGTATTGTCGTAGTCAAATGTGTTCCCTCTCTTTCTCTTTTTCTGGATAGTTCCCCCGGATATCACATATATCACTCCTCTAGGCGGAGGGTCATCGGAGTTACGGCTGTGCTGACTTATTTCGGCATCTTGGTGAGGCGGTTGATAGCCTAACCTATCACTTTGGCTAGGCGGTTGATAGCCTAACCCATCACTTCTACGAGGCGGTTGATAGCCTCGCTCGTCATCTTGGCTAGACGGTTGATAGCCTCGCTCTTCATCCCTGCAAGGCAGTTTATAGCCTCGCTCCTCATTTTGGTGGGGCGGTTGATAGCCTCGCTCTGAGTGGAGATGTCTGCCGCCGTCCTCTCGTCGTTCTCTTGGTGTGCGATGGAGGAAATGGTTTAATCTTCCCTCCGTAGCTTTTTTGTTCAATTCGCGAGCCAACTCTCTGCACTCTTCCGTGTCATGGCCTTCACTCTTGTGGAACTCACAGTAAGTCCCCCGCTTTCCTTTGTGTTTCATTTTGGGGGTACCTGATACTCTCCCCGTTTCTCTTGATCCACATTAACATCTCTTTCCTTTTGGCGTTGAACGGGGCAGGATCTTCCAGCTCCCGCTTTACCCATTCCGATGGGTGGGCCTGCCGGTGCTTTGGTTCTCGTTTTCCATAATCTCGTCGTTTAGCGGGTTCCTCTCTCGCTGCGGCCTCTATTTGCTTTGTATTTCTCTTATGAGTTTCCCATCATACCCATTTCCTAGCCTTCTGCATCAGCGTGGCCAACGTGGTAGGTCTTTTGGTAGAAATATCTTTTGCTAGGTCAGCACTTCGGCAATTCCTCACCATTGCTTCAGAGGCTATGTCTATATTGCAGTCTCTAATCTCCAAGGCCACTTTTTGAAATCTCTCTACGAACTCGGCCAGGGGCTCCTCCATCTTTTGTAGAACCATTTGCAAGTCTTGGATGGTTCGGCTAGGAGGAATGGACGAGACAAAGTACATGGTGAAGCTTTTTGCCATCATGTCAAAGCTAGTCACGGATCCCGGCTTTAGACTCTCGAGCCAATGGGTTGAGGGTGCCACGAGGGTGGTGGGGAATAACTTGCATAGCATGGCATCAGTAGCGTCAGCTGCCTCCGTAACTTGGCAAAAATAGCGGACGTGTGCTGTAGGGTCCCCTATTCCAGAATATTCATGTAGGCGATGCAGTTTGAACCCCTTCGAAAATCTTTTTGCACGGATACGAGCGCTAAAAGGCGATTCCGTTTCGGCGATATCGGGTACTCCGGTTTCCATACCCCCTTTTGCTAATATCTTGTCTACCCTTTTGACGATGACGGCTTCCAACCCATCTAGGACGGGTTGGTGTTTCTCAGGAGTCACACGTCTGGACTCTACTGAACTCCCCTCACTGATCGAAGGTTCTTTGGAAGGTGCCTTGTGTGCCAGGTCTTTTCCCTTAACTAGGGATCATTCTTCCGACTCACCTTCTGGCTTGGTGGGTTTGGTTTTTGTTGTTTCTTTGGCAGCTGAAGTCTCGCCCCTCTCCTACGCTTGGGAGCGACGGTATGTGTAATGTGAGCGGTCCTGCCTGGTTGCTGGTATAGAACTTTGCAGCGTGCGTCGCGTTTCCGACTCATTTATTCGCCTGTCCTGGCAGAGTCTTCTAAGCACCTCTTGTTCCTCCTTCTGCGAATGCAAGATTTCGTTCATCATACTCTGCATTAGGGCCATAGCCGCATTTTGTTGTTCATTTTGTTTGATAAGCATGGCCATCATATCTTGTTTTTCTACTTTCCTTTTCCTTTTCTCGCTTGTCCTTGGTCTTGAAGAGCTGGTGTACCCATCTGCGTAGGGAGAACGTTGGTGGCCATTCTCGCTGTTCCTGCTTTGTCTCTGGGTTCCGGCGTATCCAAAAGAACTGTCCCGGGAAGGGGTGACCTTGTCAGTCTGCCTGAGGGAGTAGTCATCATTCAGGGTTGTCGTCCACGCTCACCGCACCAATTTGATGTCCTTCAAGAATAATCTTCTAGCCTTCGAGTATCCGATTTGATGTCCTGCAAAGCAAGTCTCCGGTCCGAAGTGTTTCCGGCGAAGACCCTCCGACGATTAAGTTAGATATATGAGAAAAGCGATTTTCGTGTTTGTGTGTTCTTAGAATAGAATAGTTACCTCTACAATAAGAGATTATCTTGCTATTTATAGGACTTGTATGTAATGATGATATGTGGGACCCGCCTGCAAGAGGCGCACATGTGGCAAGCCGCTCAGGGGTCTTATCAGCCGTCGGAGCATTAAATAATTCGTCTCTGCCAGTCAGTATCGCATTTAATGTGACAGAGGAGAGATAATGAGTGCGCCGGTATCGGCGTGGGTTCCGAGGATGATGACTCAGTTTAAGCGCGGTGGGTAGTGCCGAGGGTCACTAGTTTGCGATGCTTTGCCTCAGCACTACGTTATGCTGATGGGGTATCGACGCGTGTTCGCGCCGAGATATACTTCTGTTCTGTAAACTAAAATGCAATTATTTGAATCTTTGGATTTTTAGTGGGCCTTGAGACTTTTAATGAGCGTTGATATGATATTGGAACTTGTTTTTATTCTTACAAGCATAAAGTAATTTGATACTACTTAGGAATAAAATTAGTTGGAAAGATTCAATCGACAAAACCTGAATTTGATTGGTTAATTATAATAAACAAATAAATTTAGTTAATATTTTCTTTCATTTATCCTGAAGAGATTAAAACTTCATCAATTTCTTGCGCTGTTGAATTTTACTCCGTGCACTAAATTTTCCTTTCCTTTCTTTCTCAATCGCCGTCTCTCATCTTCCAATCAACTAAACGGGTCACGAAGTTTCAATTTTTTTTGGTTTTCTTCAAAGCTTCATCAATGTGTTAATCAATTAGATCTCAATTTTACATGTTCCATAACGAAGATTGAATTATATTGTAATTTGTTAGAGTTTGTCAGATCGGTCTAATGGGGAGGAGTAGATCCTCATCTTCTTCGAACAAATGGAGGTATTGCAATCCTTCTTATTATCTGAAGAGACCTAAACGTTTAGCTTTGCTTTTCATCGCCTTTGTTTGTGGCACTTTGTTCATTTGGGATCGACAGACTCTCGTCAGAGAATACGAGGTGCTGCTTTGTTTTGTTTTTCTTCTTCTTTCTTTGTTTTTTTGATTGTGCATTAAGTTGAGGGAAATAGAATTGTCGGGCTTGGTTAGAGATTTTGGTCTGTTTTTGTTTTTGAAATTATTATTTTCCTTAATTTTTTCGATTTGATGGTTGTTTCATATATGTAAATAAACAAAAGGTATACGATTATTGCATTCCATTTCTGTTTAAAACCGAATTTGCAAGTGGATAGATCCAAATGCAGCTACAGAGATTAGTCTAAAGATAACAAATAGAATTGATTCTGTTACTGAATTGGAGTCTTTTTGTCTTTGAAAAACCACACATCACACATGGCGTGACTTCATATTGGGATTTTATAACATGAATGATTTTTGAAAGGGAAAGGTTTCAGGTGTGTAGTAGCATTATAGAGATTGAAGAGTTCTTTCCCTGGAAATGGATTTCTTGTTGGTATTTTGTTTTGGGATATTATTTTGATGTGATTGTGAGGTGAGTTTAAAGCAACTTATTCAAGTGTTGCGATGGACGACGAGGTTCATTAATTGGAATACTTATGACGGATTTTATCTCTGAAGCTGAATTAAGATGCAATGTAGATTGTAGAAGCGCCTGTCTTTGCACTTTGTATTGTTATGGGCATCATTGTTGGTCGTGCTTTTACTCATTTGGGTATTTTAGTTCTGCTTTTGTTTTTATTACCAGAAAGAATTTGTACTTGATTAAGTAGTTTTGTACTTTTAGTGTTGGGAGGGGGGATTGCAACACATATGAGTAGGTCCAAATAAGGTTAAATTATAAAGGTGGGTTTCTCTTAACTATTTGTAGCTCATTGCTCCTCAAATCTTGGCTCAGTATCCATTGATTGTAGAAATGATAGATTTTCAAGTTGCAAGGAATTTTTTTGGAGTACAACTTATGATTACTCTTATTACTCTGTTGATTTTGCTTCTGAAATGTAATCTAAAATATGTATTGAATAATAAAAAAATGGTGTTCATGAAACCAAATATATATAATTTGATTGAGATACATGTGCTTAGCAAAAAATAATGCTGTTTTGCATTGCAGGTGGAAGTTACGAAACTGAATGATGAATTAAACCAATTGAAAGCAACAGTAAGGATCTTCAACCAAACCTCTAGCTCTTTTGTCTGTTTTTCATTTTGTCTCTATCATCTATGTAATAGTAATTGCTTTATAATTTGATGATAGTTATATTCAGTTATAGTCACATGGGCTTATATATTGCTTTTTAATGAAGCACGCTTCTACCATCTAAGTATTTTAGTATGCGATAAACTGAATAATATTCCCTTCGTTTTCTAGGTGTCCTATGTCAGTCGAACCTTTTTTGTGTTGATTCAGTGTACCCTTTAACAATGTTAAAGGAAAATAATGATGGCTGCACGTGTGAACTCACTATATGCTTCCTCTTTTTGTTGTTCCTTTCAGTTAGAAGAGCTAAAGAGTCTTAATGGGGAGGTAACCAAATTGATTAGCAATAAATCCAGCACTCCTTCCCGAAAGGTTGTTCCTGAAGATCCTGTTGACGTTCTACGAAGAGAGAAAGTAAAAGAAGCTATGATTCATGCATGGAGTTCGTATGAAAAGTATGCGTGGGGACATGATGAACTTCAGGTATGGCTTTTTTTCTAGTAACTTGGATTCCTTCTGTTGATGATTGCAATACTTATTCCCCATGATTTTAAAATATTATGAGCAATATATGTGGTGTATATTGTTCTGATGTTTCATTGTGCAAAACCTCCTTGCCTAATGGATAAATTCATTTTTTTATTAACTGCTTGCCCCCTACTTATGTTCTGATTACTTTCTGTTGTATTTTCTACTATAGTACTTAATAATTTACTTCCTCCAACCAATATAATATTTCAAAACTTGGAAGCCAAAATTTAAGCTGATTTATGCTAATGAGTAACCAAAAACTTATTGATAGAAAACTAGTCCTAGAAGTCATGATCATAACATTGAAACAGGAGATGTTTATTTCCACTAAATATAATAACCCAAGACGGGTAAATGTACTTTAGAAAATCATAAAATTTTAGCACCAATAGGACTGCTTCTGATAAAATGTATCATCATGAGTCCATGACAATTACTTAGTGAATAGTTCATCATAGATAGATTGAATACTCCCCCTTTACAGCACTCGTCACTACAAATGGAAGTGTGGAACTTCAACTTTCCTTAACTAGATATAGGGCCCATTTGGGATTGCTTTCTCAGATTGTTTCTCGAAAAGCTCCATTTTCAAGCTTTTCTAGGTTGCTTTCCCGAAAAGCTCTGGAAATCAATAGCAAACAGTTCCTAATTAATTAGTACTAAGACTCGAAATCTTTTGTTCATTGCCAATATATGTTGCTCTATTAAAAGTTTGTAAGTGGAACTTTTCATGACAGCAGCTCTGATAACAATCCCAAACAAGCCCATTGTTGAGCATCTCATGCATGTTGTAGCCTTATACAGGAAAAATAATACTAGATAACCGTGAGCATATTTTTTGTATTTTGTGTAATGTTTATTACATATATTCTATATGCTCTTCTGTTGAACTTGTTATTGGTTTTCGTTGAATTTTATAACATTTTGATGCATGTAGTCCGTTATTTAATAACCATCTAAATCACCATAGAAGCAAATTTGTGAGGTCAAACAGGAGGGTAATGAGCTTAAGATTTAAAGAAAAAAAATCTCTGTTGGCCTCCGTAAGAAATTATCTGTTTTGGATCTCTTTACCTCTTACCTCCATTTTGGATCCATTGAGTGTTATGACTTATGTGACAATAGAATATATCTTTTCAGTTTCTTTCTACATTAATTTAAATAGATTACTTTCAGTAGACTGGTTGTCTTTATGCAGATACAATGAGAAAATGCTCTATTTAGAGAATTTTAAAGATTGGATTGATCGTTCTTGTTTGACTACAATTTTCGCAGCTTTGATCCATAGGGGTCATGAAATAACAGCTTAAAAGTGCATCAGCATTGCCTTTGTTATATTTGAAATCTAATAATTGGTAGAAAAATGAAAATTGTAGGCAGAATAACAGGGCAAATGAGCATGTTTTTATGGAGGGTGGGCAGAGACAATTAATACTTTTTCTTTTGCTAAGATTTTGACGTTACCAGGTTTTAGTGATAAACTTTCTGCTCTTTCTTATTGTATTGATGGTTCTATATCTTGGAACACTAGCTGAACATCTTTACTTGTTCTTAATATTGAGGCATTGTTTGAAATTCAAGTGTGTTTACTTTGGGACAGTTTTCATATCAATTGTGGCAACTTCAGAAATTTTTGGGAGGGAAGAATGCTTCATACTAAGGTCTTATTTGAAATTATATAAACCTTCAACTCACTGGAGTTGAGTGATGCCAAAGCACTTTTTGAATGTGAGAGCATGATGAGAAGGCTAGAAAGCTGGATAGCAGTATTGCTAATGTTTTGCTGTTAAGACTTCATGTGTCAAATACGACATCAATTCTGATTTGTGATGTCAAATGAAAAAATTGCACTTTTTGATGGTTTTGATTGGCATCATGACTTTAGACAATAATATTTTACTCTTCCTTGATTTTGTACATTTAATTTTATCATTTTATGTCATTTAGGAGTTGTATGATTACCATGTTAAACTTGTTTTATTATTTGTTTTCTTATCAGCCACAGTCGAAAACTGGTGTTGATAGCTTTGGTGGGCTCGGTGCTACACTGATTGATGCCCTGGACACATTATATATTATGGGTCTACATGAGCAATTTCAAAGAGCTAGAGAGTGAGTTTTAAGCTTATATTTTGGTGATATACTTTCACAGTATGCACTTATTCCTTCTAATCTTTTTGAAGTCTATTTTCCACATTTTTTTGAAAAAGTTCTTGTTTAACCAAACTGATTTTAGTTTTTCTCTCATGTTCTCATCCATTTAACTTATTAAATTGTTAACTACCAATTTCTGTTTTCCTTCTTGCTTTTGATTTTGATAAAATTATAAATCGAAAATTTCCACTTCTGCAGCATAAATTGATGGACTTAAATGTGTTGTGATTGCCTTTGTTTGGTGAGGGAATATTGCTTTCTTTTTTATATTGCTTATATTTTTGGCAGGTGGGTTTCAACCTCATTGGACTTTAACAAGGACTATGATGCTAGTGTGTTTGAAACAACCATAAGGTTGCGTTATCAGGTTTAATATGTATTTCATTGATATCATCAAGGGAATAGATTGCTGGTGTTCTGAATTACAGTGGGCAGTGGCTAACTGTACGGCTGATATATTTACTTTATTTTCAAATGCAATCCAGGGTTGTTGGTGGACTGCTTAGTGCATATGATCTATCTGGGGACAAAGTTTTCCTTGAGAAGGCCAAAGACATTGCAGATAGATTGCTCCCTGCATGGGATACAAACACTGGAATTCCTTATAATATCATTAACTTGGCACATGGGAAAGCACATAATCCTGGATGGACTGGTGTAAGTAGTGAACATCTTATTTACAGTTTGTTCATGTAAGAGTAGAGTCCTGATTTTTTTTACTTAAATCTATATTGTGGTGTCATTCAGAACTTTTTTTTGCATTTATTGTTCCTTTTCTTGCATCTCTCTTTTAAGAACAATGTGTTCTTTACCTAATAATCCCTTAGGAACCTAATTACTTGGTATCAAATTCGTTTGATTATATTATTATAGTCTAAGCCCTAAGGAGATAAAAAAATATTGTTTACTCCTGCTAATAGAGCATCTGGTTTTGAAGGCATTCAGGGTCCAAACCCCAATTTACTGAAAAATTGCTAATGGTGTAAATTACTTACGACATTGATAATATTGTAAGTTCCCTAGTGGCACTTGTAAGAAACATGAAATACTCACAAAACTGTCACATTATTCCGAAAAAGTTATATTTGATTAAATTAATTAACACTTTTCTCTATTTTATATTTAATGCCAATAGATGCTGAAATTAAAATTTCCATCAAATTAAAATAACACAATAAACTACAAATGCTGTTAATTCTTATAAGAGAGGAGACTATCCAATTTAATCAAAATGCAAGTTCTTATGAGTGTCTTATTCAAAATGAGGTTTTTTTTTCTTCAACATTTGATTTTATGGTCACAGGCTTATTAGTATTTAGTATAATTAACTGGAATTGGAAGTTTTGTGTGTGTGATATTATTTATTGTACAATCTATCTCACAGTTACATGCTTTTGTGAAATTGAGATTTGTTGACGACTCGCCAATAGGATCTCGTCACCTTAGCAATATTTCCATTCATCATTTAAAAATATCTTGCTTCAGCTGAAATTGTTTATCATATGAAACTGGTGTACATAGAATTGAAAATTCTGTATATCCACCTAAAATTAGTGAAATGGAACAAGTTTATGGCTAAATCCCTGTCCTCTCATACATTATTGCTCGAAAGCATAGGCTTGCAATTACTTTGTTTGAATTAATGATTGATTAACTTCAAGGAAATAAAATTTTGTGTCTTTATTTATGTTGCTATGTCTCATATTTGTTATGAACTTGTGTATCTAATTGTTAAAATAGGGCTACTTTAGGAATAGCTTAGTTGATGCATCTTTGGGAAGGTACAGTAGGTAGAAGTAACCGTGATGCATAATTCTTTGATATAATGATACCATGATTCCTCCAAACTGCGTCTGAAGGTTTACAGTGAAACTATTAAAATTGCCTAATTCTTATTGAGCAATCTGTGTTTGATGTATCTTCCAAATGTTACTCTTACATGTCTGGAAGCTATTCTTATTTCTTTTTATGGTTTTTATATATTCATTACTATTGTGTTCATGGAGAGTATTTTTTTTTGTTCCTCTAGGGTGACAGTATCCTTGCAGATTCTGGCACAGAGCAGCTCGAATTTATTGCTCTCTCTCAAAGGACAGGAGACCCAAAGTATCAACAAAAGGTGTTTCCTTGTTGTTTATTTGCATTATTTTTTTGTTGTAGTTTATGTTGCTCCTACACTGGGGGAATTCCATGATGTAAGCTTTTGTTATTGTATAGCAAAACAGGAGCTGGTAGCTTCTTGCGTTGGAATGATAAGTTTGGTTTATGCTCCTGATGATATACTTGCATCTAATCAATTGTTTTGAGGTTTGTTTTTCAGGCAGAGAATGTTATTCTGGAGCTTAACAAAACTTTTCCGGAGGATGGATTGCTTCCAATTTATATCAATCCTGATAGAGGAACTGGATCATATTCTGCTATAACGTTTGGTGCTATGGGTGACAGGTATCAATCATTTTAAGTTATGAAATAATTCATGTGTTATTGTGGCTTTATTATATGTTGTTGATAATTGTATAGTGTTACTTAGATGCACTCTTAATGATAATAAGGTTTGTTTGGCTAAACTTCAAAATTCGGTTGCAGCTTCTATGAATATTTGCTTAAAGTCTGGGTTCAAGGAAACAAAACTTCATCCGTGAGACTGTATAGGTGCGAAATTTTGTGTTAGTGCATAACTTTTGTCTATCTTTTACATACGCACGGAGCTCCATTAATATACATGACAAGCAAAATATCCCGTACTATAATGTATATTTCCATTTCGAAATTTTTTCTTGTGTGACCATGAGTCAGTGTATGTGTTACTCTATAATTTGTTGTCAACTGATAAGATGTACAAATTTTTGTATGAGGTTAAAATTGATATTTCACGATCCCCAAAGTGTGAATCTATTTCCAAAAAAGAAACAGATATCATTGTTTCCCTCTATTAAATTTCTTTCTTATTGCTTAACAAAACTTTCCAATGATACAGCTCAATTTATTCCAAACTTTTGTGAAAAATCAAAACATTAGATGGTTTATTAATGTATTAAGTTTAGCTACATGAAATTCATAATGTCCAAGTCTTTCCTGCTGCATCTTGTTCTGTATGAATGATTAAAGGGCATCCAATAAAAAAAATGGGTAAAGGATGTATGAATGATTAAAGGGCATCCAATAAAAAAAATGGGTATAGGATCAAAGGAATTAGATTTTTATTATTAAACAGTTTGAAGCTCAGGTAAATAAGCATGGCAACTAAAATATCATACAATTGTTGAAGTTTGGGGCATAAGGAGCTTAATGAACTTTTCTGTTTGAGAATTTTTTTAACGCTGCTATAAATTTGTTTACAAAACCACATCAGTCTTAGTCTTAGTATTGATATTTCAGTCTGATTATGGCTAAAAGAAAAGTAGATACGTATCTGAAGGTACTTTCCATAATTGACTTATCTTTGGAGCAAGAAAATTCTTATTTTGAGTGGTATATTAGGATAATAATGGAGTTTATCAAATTTGTGCTGTGGACATTATTGACAGTTTCTGCACACATCTAAAACTAAAGAATACCTGAACCTAGTTTTTGTGATCTTTCCATCTCCCTTAATGACTTGAAATACCCAGATGCTGAAACATATCATCTCTCCATGATTTGTCTCAGAAAATTCTAAAAAATTATCTGAGGCCAAAATGCAGATTTTACCTTGTTGATGGGAGAAGATATTCTCTTTGTACCTTTGACTAAAAATTAATCTTTAGTACTTGATTTTCAATGTTCCACTCAATTTTTCTAAATTGTATGGATTATGACCATAATATGATAAGATGTTTGTCTTCCTCCCTCTCTTTGTCCATGCTAAAATCAATTATTGTCTTGATGAATGAATGTGATTGAGTAGAATTGCTAATGACCAACTTTGATTTGTGAATTTGAATTAGAGAGATGTGGGAGAAGTCAATGAAGGGTCTGGAAAGCTTGGTTCGGAAAACAACACCTTCATCATACACCTACCTTTGTGAAAAGACTGGAGATTCGGTTACAGACAAGGTAACTATAGCTTCAATTGCTATTATTGTATCATTATGAATTTGAAGCCTATCAGTGCCGCCCTCTGTGGTTTAGTTGTATGATGTGAAAACCATGTAATGTTCTAAAAATATGTGGCTTCACATTTTCAGATGGACGAATTGGCTTGCTTCGCTCCAGGAATGCTGGCTTTAGGATCATCTGGTTATGGGCCAGATGAATCTCAGAAATTCCTTTCACTGGCAGAGGAGGTATTCTTATGGCTCCTAGGCCAAATCCTGGGCCCCGTTTATTTTGCTTTGTTGTGTACTATATTTATATGAATTCTGATAGGCATGTTTGAACTTTTAAGATATCTGAATGATGCTGCTTTTAATTTTTATTGTTTGCGGATTATAAGGTGCAAATTTTTCGAGTTGTAGAAAATCTTAATTTATTCATACAGGCAAGAAATCATTATTACGTGTGCCTAATCAATTAAATTATTTCTAATTAAGTGGGAGGTGGCAAATCATAATTTTACAATTTGAAGTAATCATATTGGAAAATGCATGCTTATACGCAATCAAAATTTGAAGCAAGCTTTAATTACCTAGATGATGCCAATCCTAGGGGCTGTTTTTTTAAATATGGAGTGCAATAAATGTGCTAAATCTAGGTGCGGAACATACAAGCCTAAATTTCAAATGTTGAATATTGTTAATGATGAAAAATTTAAATGTAGTTGTTCTGTAAACAATAAGGGCTCATTTGGTTGGTGGAATAGATATTCCGTGGAATAGGAGAAAAACGAATGAAAAAAGGTGGAGTGTTTGCCTAGAGCCCGTCGTCGAGATGGAATAGCTATTCCTAATTATCATACAACTCATGGAATAGCTATTTCTTTCTCAAGAGGAGGAATAGCTATTCCATGAGTTGTATGATAGCTAGGAATAGATTTTCCATCCCGACGACGGGCTCTAGGCATATACTCCACATTTTTTCATTTGTTTTAATCCTATTCCACGGAATAGCCATTCTGCCAACCAAACGAGCTTTAAAAGTTACACAATTATTATAATAATATTTACTTGTTTTGTATGTGCTAATATAAGTACTCGATCAATTAATCATAAGTGTTCATTCATGATATCAAACACCCCTTAGCTTACAACATGAGAAAAAGATTGAAATATCTCATATATGCCTATGTGGCTGAATATACACGCAAGACTTAGTGCCTTAACATCTACTCTTAACCTCAAAACCGCTCAGCTACTCGGCTTTTAGGTTGATCCTGGAGAAGAAGATCAAAGCTACAACATTATTTATTTATAAAACTTCAATGTTGTTTCTACATGTGTTTTAACCCCTTCAATTTAAGTAGATCATTCTCTTTCCTCTTGCAGTCAACATTAGTTAGGGTGGTGCCTAAAGCATTGCATGCAGTTTCTATGAGTATCATATAATTGTTCAATCATGCATTGCAACAAAGTTAAGAGGCCTTTTCGATACAGTTATTTTAATATTATTACTGTTTATATGCTGACATAGGCTTAGGAGTGCTTATACTTGAAATCTTGCTCTTTGGATACATTATAACAACATTGACCTGTTGATCTCCATTGAATATTTATTATAAGTACTAGGATCCTCTAGTTTGAAATTTGATGCATTTCTTTTGCCCTATGCAGCTTGCTTCGACTTGTTACATGTTTTACCAGTTAACACCAACTAAATTGGCTGGAGAAAATTATTTTTTTCATGCTGGCCAGGTTAGTTATACTTATCATTATTTATATTCTTATTTCATTCATCTAATATGAGTTAAGGGCTATTTATCTTTCTCGTAGAACCTTAACATGATTGCTGATGGTTTATTACAAAAGAAAAATAAATGAATTTGAGCTTCCCTCTTGAAGATGTGCCATTTATTTCTCCATTGACATGTATATTTTTTCATCATGATACTATGTTTGCATACTATAACTGGCCACCAATGTCAAACTAAAGCATATTTTGTTGCCTGTGTTGGATTTCCACTCGTAATTATCTGAAATAGATTGATCCAGTCAATGCACATCCAAGCACATTTCATTGTTCCCGTTTTTTACAAACTTCTTTCTCATCAGGGCATTTTTAATAATAATTTTTTGCAATTCTGAACATTGAACGAATCCCATTGAATTCATTTTCAGGACATGAGCGTGGGTACATCATGGAATATATTACGACCAGAAACAGTTGAATCGCTCTTTTACCTGTGGCGTTTAACAGGCAACAAGACATATCAGGAGTGGGGTTGGAATATTTTTGAAGCATTTGAGAAGCAGTCCCGTGTTGAGGGTGGATATGTTGGGCTGAAGGATGTAAGCTCCCTTATATGACGTCTCGATTATAGCTAGTTTTATTGATAACTTGTTTTTGAGGACATGTTTTATAAAGGACAAACTTCGAAAAAGTAGTTTGTGGTTTCACTCAATTGTGAAGGGGTCTGATAATTGTTTTTAGCAAAAGAGGGTCCGCGGTTTAAAAAATTTGGCAGAGAGGATAAAAAAATGAGTGAATTACAGGGTATTTTTTTTGGTTTGCCTGTTTTTAAATTAGGATGCATTGCACTTATCACTGCTTCTGGTGTTATGCTGTTCTATTATCATCATTATAAGTTAACTTTTCTGCGATTCCTCGGTGATGTTGCTCTCAGGTGAATACTGGTGTCCAAGACAATATGATGCAGAGTTTTTTCCTGGCCGAGACACTCAAATATCTCTATCTTCTCTTCTCACCGCCTTCAGTAATCTCACTAGATGAATGGGTTTTCAATACAGAAGCCCATCCTTTGCGTATCGTGACTCGGCACAAAGGGGACATTCCAGGGAAGTTGGATAACATACAAACTAGAACACATAGCAGAAAAGAAGGTCAGTTTGCAGCTGACCATTAGAAGCGATTTACCTGCAAAATCATACAACGTTTTTGAAGGTCATCTGCCATATTAGATTAATCCAAACCAGTTACAAAAAGGTCAAAATAGATGGAACGCCTCATGGAATGTTGGTTCCATTACGCCACAATGTGGTGCACAAAAGTTTTCTGTTCCAGGCTGATAGAAAATCGTTGTGTTCTAACTGATGTGCGAAAGATATGGCAACTCTAGTGGTTATGTAACATAGAGTATTTAGTGGGTTGCCTCTGGCTATTATCACTTCATAGTACTCATTCATTCCCCAATTTACAGCTTAGTTTATGAGCATCATGAAAGCCAGTCTTTTTTGTAGAATCTATAAGGTTTGATTTGATCGAGTTCATATGGATCCGGATCTTTATACAATTCATTTTAAGATATGGAATGGTTATTGTTTTGTACCACAAATTTTCTTTTGTCAGTGATGCATATAGACTTTGTAGAAATAAACCAAGGGCATATGAAAAATAACCTTTGTGGTCATAAACCAATTGAGCTTCTTTTCTGGTTCAATACTGTTGAGACAAGTGAAAGAAAGAAGAATGTATTGTCTAATTAATAGCGAAGGAGATACGTGTATATATAAAAGTGGAGAGAATGCAAAATAGGTGAGGAATAAATAAGAATTAATAATATCCTCGACCGGAGGTGAGATAAACCGATTTGTAGAAACTAGAGTTCAAGAAAACTCAAAAAAAACAAAGACAGGAAGCAAAACTGTTTCTAAACGGAAACACCAAAACTGATAACGCCAAAAAAAAAATAATTTCGGACCATATATTGTCTGATTAATAGTGAAGGAGATCCATGTATGTATACAAGTAGAGATAGGTAAGGAATATATATAAAGTAATACTATCCTAGAATATGTTCCGAAATTACTCCTAATTAGTAGCCTATGAGTTGTACATCCTTTACAAATACAAATATTCTGAATTAAATTACTTTAAAGAGAAGAGTACAAGTATAAACATTTTTTTATTTTATACTAATATTGTTTGAGCTATTTTAAAACGAAAGCATGTCAAGACTATTTTCTAATTTACCCCATCCCTAAATTTTCTAATGTATCCCCATGCTTCATTATTCCACTTAAATAATTGGTAAAATACATCTTAAGCTTCTGAAACTTGGTAACTTTTACCTAATACTTCCCTGAACTTCCAAATGAATCTTAGTCCCTTAAACTTGTTACAAGTGAATTTCCAACCCCCTAAACTTGGTACAAGTAATTTGAACCCCCTCAATTTGGCATAATTGAACTTTCGAGCCCTTTCAATTAACACATAAGTTTGATTAAATATGCAATTATGAATACACAATTCATATGCTCACTCCATTTTCATGAACTAACTAACATCTTTATAATCAAGAAATGGTTCGAAAGTTCATTTATACCAAGTTGAAGGGGCTTAGAGGTTCACTTTGCCAAGTTTAGGGGGGCTTAAAGGCTCATTTGAAAGTTAAGGGGCAATAGGCAAAAACTGCCAAGTTTAGGAGCTCAATATGTATTTTACCTAAATTATTTTTTAAAAAAAGCTCTATGATACTATGTGAATATTTGATATGATTGGCATAACTTATTTTTCAAAACAAAGAGAGAACTAGTGTATTTGTTTAAAATAGAAGAAAACTATAATTATTTACCATTTTGCAAATTTTGTTGATCATGGGATTTGAACCCAAAACCTCAAACTTTTTCTTGAATTTTCCGAGAGTTAAGTATTAGAATGTATTAGTTGTACAAATTGTAAGTTCTAAAGTTGTATTTTTTTATTAATTTTAATGAGCATATAAATAGCTTCATTTCAGTGTGGTGAAATTTTTCATTAGTGTCGTGAAAAGTTGAAAATATGTGAAAATACAAATGAAAGATTGGGTGTAGGTTATGGTGAATTTGTTTTTGACAAAGTAAACTTTACTTTGCCTCTTATCATCATTAGATTAATCTTCACACCATTGGATCAATGGTATTAAGAAGTAAAGTAATGAAAATTTTATTTTTAACAAAATCACCGTAGAATCTATAGAAAAATTGATGTACAATAACGAAACAATACCAATGATTTTGGAATATTATTATCAAGATATCTTGTTGCTATACATTCAAAATTAGAGTGGAAATAAACAAAGTCAGTATTTCTAACTTGAACTATAAATCTAAACATAATTTCAATATAAAATTGAAATTTCTTAGTTTAACCATTATATGTCTCTATTTTTACTTTTTATTTTCAAAACAATTAAAATATCCACATGATCAAAGAATAACAACCATTTGTAAATGTAAAGGCTAAACTTTTCTTAAAGTTATAATTTAGATATTATTATTAATAATTCAGTTCACCAAACGACACGTCGTCGCCTATATGAACATTATTATTGTCTCTACCTGACTTTCTCACCATCGGTGGGACTCAACTAACATTCGAGAAATCAAGAAGAAAACTCACTAACAACAATTCCGCAGCTCCTCCTTCCTTTCTTATACTGTCGCCGGAGATTTTCTCCGACCAATCCATCCATTTCTCTCTTCTCCTCACTATAACCCTCTTATTTCTCCTCCTCCTTTAGCCTCAGTTTTTTCAGATTTGATCTCGCTTTTCAGGTATGGAGTGAAGGATTCTTTGGGCTTTTCTTTGTGATACTTTGCAAATTAGCTTAATTGCATTTTGTTCCATGTTATTGATGCAGTAATAGCTTTCCATGAAAATTATGAGTGTCAACTTCTTCAATGGAGCTTCTGATCAATGCTTTCACCTTTTTCCTTGTCTCGCTGATCCCGGTATTTTATTCACTTAGACATTGAAATTTGTAATCGAATTCGGAATTCGATTACTCATTTTTTGGTTTATTCTCTTATTGAGTTTTCGTTGTTGTACCGATAGCCAAGAGATCTTCTTTAGGGTTGAAGGTTGCGTTAGTTGTCCTGCATCTTGTCTACGCAGGAGTTCTCTTCCTTTTTGACGATGATTTGGTACAGAACATTAAACACGAGCCTTGGTATGTTTAATCTGTAAATTCAACAACTGTTGTCTACATTCTTAATTGTAATTCAACAACTTTTTTATCATCCGTTATGCAAAAATCTGTGCTTTGATTTGCGTCAAAGAGAATTGGTTTGAATTTTCACGATTAAGATTTGTTAGTCTTTGTTTGGTTGCTGAATGAAGGGAAGTTTAAAAATATGTTATTCTAATGTAGTTACTTATAGCTGTTCGTGCTTAGATTTAAAAGAGAAACATTGATTCAACTGAGTTTGGCAGCTTATTTTTGTTGTTATGTTGAGTAAATCTTAAAAAAAAGGCCCTTTTAAATTTGAAATTTTAGACTTCCATTTGTAGGAGGAAATTAATGGTCTTTCTGTTCTTGTTAGTAACATCATCAGAATGTATAGTGAGAATATGTTTCAAATTCAAATCCAGTCTGTTTCTTTCTTCTTATCCTATAAATGTGCCATTATGTAGGGGGGTAGTGTGCTATATTTTTATTAATTTTTGTAGGTGTAGGTATAGACTCCAATATACATCAGCACTGAGTCTTAAACAATCCAATATATTAGCGACTTCAATTCATTCATCCACTTTTTAGTCTTTTCCCAAATTTATGAAGTCTGAAAAAGAAGAGGAGAAAAAGTGAACACTGTATATTTTATTGGTCTAAAATAAATATGATCTACTTCTTTTCAATGTTATGATTTCTAGAAAACTAGTCTCTCATTTAGACAGTATTATATTCTATTATTTATCTAGCTCAAACATATTTAGTTCAGAACATAAATTATTCTTTTAGCTAACATTCAGAAGGGTGTTGTTTTTCTTTTGTTGGCAGTTTCCAAAATTACTTGGCATCTTTGCTTTTATTTTACTAGTCTAAGACCACTTATAACTCTCCTTTCTTTTGTTTGTTTCTTCCCAGGTACATGGCTTTATATTTGTTGTTGTTTCTCACAACATTGGTACAATACTTTGTTACTTCTTACTCTTCTCCTGGGTAATATTTGCATTCAATTACACTTCTAAAAATTTGATGGCTTTTACATAACTTTGTCAAGTTTTTTTATTTGTATAATTTATTGTTCTCTCACTGTCACTTTCTCAATAATTTCTCATAGCTATGTCCTTGATGCTATGAGGGCTGTAAATGAGCAAAATACAGTATTTCCAAGGGCATCAATGACCTCAAAGTAAGCTCCAAATCTCAAACTTATAGGATAGGCTAATCATTAGATGAATAGTAGTGTGCTTGTGAGGACAAAATCAATGTACATCTAAATTTTTGTTGCTAACTCTTAACTTTTATAATGTTAAGCAAAGACAGCCTGCTTCAAGTAAAAATGGAAGCTTGACAATCACCGTTGATGCAAGCCAATCTGGAAGAAATTTAACATCTTGGACAAAGCTTGTTTTGGACATGTATCCTCCTGGAACATCTATTAGGTGAACAGAACTTGCTAAATCTTTTGTTTAATCTCTTGATGCTACTTTTTTTTGGAACTTATATGCTTGAGCTCATTCTTGTGGAAGTATTGAGCAATTCATTTGGGGATTCCCTACAACTCACATGTGACGTTCTGTGTGCTCTTCTGTGTATGGCCTTCCATATGGCAGCCTAGTACATTTAGATGACAGACAAATTATCATCTTTAAAAGGTGTTGTGATTTTTTTAGTATTCAGCAATCACATTGGTTAAATTCCAATTGCAACCTTTGTTATTTGAATAATATTTATACAAGCATACATGGTAGGATAACTGTGCTGACACTGATTGTAACACTGTTAGTGGTCTTGTTAAGCTTGTTCCAATACAGTGAATGATCATAAATAGTTAATTAATGTAAATATGTACTTGTTGGTGATAGGCCGGATTTGAAGGCATAGAACTTGATTCAAGGTTTAGATTGACCTTTGCCTACATACACACTTACACACTCTCATGTACTTCCGAAATTTTCCCAATCAGAATATCCTCTTTTTCTCATGACAGTATTGACTATCCTATAAAGTTTTATATCTTTTAATCGTTGTGTTAATGTTGGATGAATGAAGCTGTGTAAAGGTGATTTATGTTGTAAGGAGACAAATATATTTAAATGTATTTCATATGATGCATGCAATGAGGAGTATGAAAATGAAGTTTTTATTAATGCTTGTGGCATTTTTGTTTTGATTTTTGCAGAACTTTGACATGTTCCTATTGCAGTGTTGAACAGGTATTATTATTCATATCTATATCCCTAGTTTGAACATCACCTATCTGGTTCCATGAATGGAAATCTCTCTGCATTCTTTCAATTATTTTCTTTTATCTGCAACATTCTATGTCTACGATCACTGTTATTCTTTTTTCATCACATGAGAGGAGATACTTGATACAAGTAATTTGATTAACGTATTCATAACATTTTTGAAGTACCTTAAAAATTGTTGTTATCGTTGATTTGGGAAGCATGGATAAGGGATAATTTTGTTCACAGGAAAGTTATTTGCATGCAGAAATGTTAGGATAGACTTGTGCTTAAATTTACTAGCTTACTGCCATTTTAGTCTCTTGAATTGCTTCTTTCTAACCTGTGTTTGTTTTTGCTGTTTATGTTGATTTTGTTTGTTTGTTCTCTTTCTCAATTAGTCTTAACATGCTTTTATTTTTCTTTCCACCTAATATGACAGCCTCCGCGAGCAAAGCATTGCCATGATTGTGACAGATGTGTTCTTCAGTTTGATCATCATTGTGTTTGGCTTGGAACATGCATTGGTCAGGGAAATCATTGTCAATTTTGGTGAGTGTCACACCCTGGTGTGTTCTATTGAACTTTGAATGTGAACAAAATGGTGGCTTTCATCAAACCATTATAGATGTACATCCCATTCACTTGTTAAATATTCTTTCTTTGCTGATATATAAAGATTTATGTATGTTTGTCTTATCATTAACTTAAACGAAAAAGTTCAATAGTTGATCAGATTTGGCGACCTATCATGGATTTTGATAGTTGCTATCATAATCTTCAAGTTGAATATCAAACCACTTATTGTATTCGGTGTTTTTAGAACGAGAAAAAACACTTTTCTCGATATCAACCGTTGTATTGTTTTTGTTTGTAATTTCTATGGTTCAGTTTTGACTGGACATCGTAGTCTCTTTCTGCAGTAAATCAATTAATGAAGTGTGCTATATGATGATAAATGCTTTCACTGATAGTGATTTAGTGTGCTTATATTACTGTCTTGTCACTGACCTGTACCGTAGGTGGTATATTTGTCAAGAAACGGCATTGTGCCTGTGGACTGGCATCTTATATGTTGCATACTTGAAGGCTAACATCGCAAGGGCTTGGTATGATATCTTTTGAAGTCCGTGTCTTTTCTTTGCACTTTTGATATTATTCTTTTTTATCCTGTATTTCATTTTTTTTTCTCTCGAAATGCTACAAATTAAAAGCCAACATGATAGAGTATGGTGGATCTGTGGATTGGTGTTCGTGTATTTTATGTTCAATTGAGTTTGATCTTTGTGCAGGTGGAAAGATGCAATCATGATAATGCTCTTGGTTACTTTGTCAATTTCCTTGATTTTTCTGTTCCTCCTGCTGATCTTCCATAGGTATATATCATTGTGAATGAAGAATTTTGTCATCATCATATTATTTCTAACCAGCTGAAATTTTAACATGCAGGACGTGACTGGTTTTGCCCTGTCTTATTTTAGTAGGCTGTTTTCATTATATGTGATAATTATTTAAAGTTGTCTTGCATGCCATCCTACTAAGCCAATTAATTATTTTGTTGGAATAATTTTGATTGTGATGTGATTTTATATGCTTGACGTACTTGTTTATTGTTTTGCTTTCTTTTTTAAACTAAAAGTTGTTGCTTATCAAACACCTGAAGCCATAGATGGTTGGAAATTGGAAATATTGTACTAATGAATAATCAAATCCTAGCTATTGTGAAACGGATGAGAATATGTTAGGTTGTGATTATATAGGACTGAATTGCTGCCCTTGTTAGCTGCTTCCTTTTCTGAATGTATTTCAAACCTTGAATCACGCAGAAAACTATTATAAATTCTTTTTACTTGTGTTGTTTTATCCTCGTTACAGATTAAAAGAGTTTATTTTCTGATTCGTGTCATTATAGATTTTTTTTTGCTGTCCTGCATCCATGCAAAATATTGAAACATATCTTTTTTATGCAGCTATCTTATTTTAACAAACCAGACTACCTATGAACTTGTAAGACGTAGGCGCATCCCATATTTGAGGTTTGTAAGCTCTATTACGGTGTTCTAGTACTTTGATTGAACCTGCTGCTTTACCTTTTTAACTTCAATTTATTCAAAATTTATTACAGGTTGAGAGTTAGTAGTATATTCTGTTGTATGGTCTGCTGTAATCTGTTCTTTTGAATCTTATCTTGAACTCGTGTAATTAACTGATTAAATATCAATTTGGCCTTTGCAGCAGAAGGATGAGCCAATTTGACTTTTAATATCTGAAACTTTCCAACATACTTTAATATTACCCTTAAAATGAGAAAAAGTGCCTATATGACCCCCAAAATGTAGAAAGAAATGATAGGAATAAGTTGATAATTTTCTTCTTTAGACTTTAGGATCAACTCGGCAACAAATGGGCAGATTTTGTCTTAAGCTGTTATTCTTTTTATTTTAATATTGAATTTGCGCTCCGCTTTCTTCACTGGTGGCCAAGTTGATGTGGTATCCCTTGAGGAAAAGTGCTCCAACATGATTGGAGATGGACTGATAACTTCCAATGTTCCAGTTTTACCCTAGACATAGAAACCTAGATAAAATTTACCTTATTTTAATGGAACTTTGATGTTTTTCACAACTTTTCGTGTATTTTATGGTAAATAAGCTTAAAAGTTATCTTAGACATAAACCCCAAGCTTGATCCTTTATTTAGTAGCATTATGATGGCTTTTCTGCAAATGAATTTAATTGGGATGAAAACTGAATGCTTGTTGATTTATAGGGGAATGCCGGAACGAGTATATCCATTCAGTCAAGGAGCATGTAGAAATCTTTACAGATTCTGCTGTAGCAGAAGCAGCAAATATAGCCTGGAAAGTTTACCCACAGCAATGGAAATTGAAGAAAAATCAAGACGTTACACGTTTTTAGATTTCTTACGATGCCGATGCTGTTGACCTTTCTGTGTTATTGATGGTGACATTCGATTTTACCCCGAAAGAGAAAAAAAGGAAAATATACTGCAAGTTATGGTGGAGCTTGAGGGTGGTGATTCATTGTCTCTCTTAGTGTGTAGATTTCGAGTTTTATGCCCTTGTCCTCCATGCCTTCATATGTCAAAATGTTTTTTTCACATTGACAAACTTTCCCATTATTTCAAGGGTAGTAGTCACTCATACTTGAAATTTTACGTTTCTATTCGACTTGTGTATCTTTTGGTTGAGCATCTCTTTTGTCCTGTCTTATTGCAGTGTTTTATAATGTAACATATATGCTCAAACTGTTGATTGATAAGGGTTTTCTGGTTTTGTTAGGTTCGGTTCGGTTTGGGGTGTTAAAACAGTTTGTTTAATTGCATTCATAGGTATCAGGAAGGCGAGCGGTTTGCATATGTAATTCTTTTGGGGTATGGCATGAGGAACAGATTCATTTGTTTGTTTTCTTCATATGCTCATTGCTTTGATCGTTACAGCCTTTCTTTTCTTTTCAAGAAGAATTAAGTTAAACATTATTAACAAAATAATTGTACAAGTTTAATACAATGAGTTGTTCATATCTATTGAAGATGAAATATGGTTGTTTGTCTTTTGTTGCCGAGGAAGAAATCTAGAGAGTAATGTGTAACTAGGTTGGAGTTTGTCCTTGCTGGCACTTAGGCATTTCGTGATGTGATGCGAACTTGATGCGCTAAGTAATGATGTGTGTGTGTGTCGCAGCTGGAATGGAATGTGCGCATCCTTAGCGTGCGTGTTGAAGAACTTGTAAATGCACGAGAGTGTTGAGAGGCTAGAGAGAACTTGTACTACAAAGGTACAAGTGTTGGAACTTGGAAGCATGATTTACAAATGAGAGGAGGGTGGTTAATGTTAATTTGGTATATTCTAAGCATATTCTACTCTAGAATTGCCTACAAAGTCGGTTTGCCTATTCTAGATACTCTTAAAGATAGTATTTAGTATATTAGAGAGGTTTCTAGGTTGGACAGTTGTTATTGCCACGCTTCTGGAGGGTTCTGGCGACACTTTAGTGTTGCCAAAGGAGTCTGGAACATTCTGCAAGGCTTTTTGCAACGGATTTGGGCACTTGCAGCGTCCTGCTAGTCTTGAGCTAGGTCATGGCGGGTTGTATGCAGGCTGTTGGCAGGCTTTGATTAATTTCTCGCAAAATCATGCCTTCCCTTCATTTTTACTCGCACAATATTCATGTTAAAGCTCGTTAACCATTCTCGGACCTTGCCATGCTCTTTGCCACTCGAGCGCACTTGTCCTTGACTAATGTTGCGTGTTTTCTTCGCACTTTATCACGAGGCTTCGCATGCGATGCTTGGCTAGAATGTCCATGCGCATATGCCATCCCGCATGGGTAGCAAGGGATTGCGGGACGAGATTGGCGCTCCGTAACGAATGGCTATTCATATATAGCCGTCCCAAGCTCATAACGAAGTAGAATAAAATACTCTAGTGATGGAAAAAAACTTAGCTACTCATCACAGTACCCAAATCCCTAAACGAAAGGGATGAGCAAAACATATTTAATCTAAATGCTATTTTTTTCATGCATCCGTCCTTCCATCCAGAAGACCTTGCTTCATGGTAGCTTCAAACTTGTGGTGAAGATTTATACTTGTCTTAAAATTTAAGAAGCTTAGTTAGGGATGTTTTTCAAAACTTCTCATTTTTAACTTTTAATTTAAAAGTGTATTTTAAGTAGATTTTAACTTATAAGTCAGATACTGAAGTGTTTCTGATAATTTTTTTTAACTTAAAAGTTAAAAATAAGACAGAAGTTAAAAGTTAATCAAACTTACTTCTTAAATCACTAGACATAAGTATTTTTTGAGAAGTTTTGAGAAATACATTCTTGTTAAAATAATGATATGTTAAATTAATGAATAGGTATTCCTAGGAGGAAGTTCAGATATTGGAATTGATATTCACCATATCATGGCTCTTTCAAACTATTGTTGGAATATGAATATGTAAAGAAATTCCTATTACATCCATTTCTCTAAATGTAAGATATCAAAACTCGTTTACAAAAATGTTGGTTGGTATGACCTTATATATTTGGAGAAAATTGGGTATAGATTATATTGAAAAAAATCCAAAAGAATTTTATATGTTTTTATAAAAAAAAAAAATATTATGTGATAGGCTCTTAATTAAGTTTTGGTTGTTCTTGTAATTGTAGACCCAAACAAGGGCAAATTTTATAATTGTACTAAAAAGGTTTCAAAATTACATTTTTTACGTTAAAGCTTCCATTCAGTACCAAACTTAAACTTCCTCTTTACACTTTATACGTCCTATATAAAGGACAGTTTCTTCCCAATACTAAACGCGAACTTCAAATCTGAAAATCTCATACTCGAATTCTCTGTTTTCTCTCAAGCAACTACTAAACGTGATCATCAAATATGAATCACTCAATCTCAAAAATCTCTGTTTCCTCTCAAATAAAATCGTGATTTCTTGACATCTCCACCAAACAAGTAAGTATCTGAGCTCAATAAAATTGATTTTCGAATTACAAGCATATGTTTGAGAACAATGCGAACTGAATTTTGATTTCTATAACTTACAGAATGGATCGAATTCTTGTTTTGATTCATTGCTACGGATCATGGAATGAAAACTTAAAATTCGTTGGTTACAAAGTTGCTGGCATCTTAATTTCGCAATCTGCTAGTTTTTCTGAATTAAAAAAAGATCCTAGTTGAAAGCTTGAAGATAAATGAAGACACAGAAGATTTGAAGATAGAATTTCAAGTTAAAGATGGAGATCCTACCATGGAAATCAACATCGATTTGTTTCTAGTTTGTAACTAGTATTATGCTAGTATACTGTTGGTGTTTGGCTAGTAAATAACTAGTGCTGACATTTTTTT
>CATIWQ010308719.1:0-61461 GCA_949673415.1 Euphorbia schlechtendalii
AAAATAAATGAGCTGAGTAAGGAAATGCAAACAGCGATTTTTATCCTGGTTCAGCCTCTGCCTAATCCAGTCCTTGGAAACTCCAGTCCAAGATTTAATCCACTATTAACTCTTCTTCTGGTGAAGAGTAAACCTTTTACAGTGTCTTGACCGAAGTACCCTTCAACAGTCTTTACTGAGCTATACCAATACAGAAGTTCTGTTCTTCTATATCTGAGGCTCTGAGCTTCGTCTCTATTAAGTACCTTTCTTACTAGAACTTTGCTCCCTTACACTATCTTACCCTCAGCTTAGTGTAAGTTACAACAGTTTAACAAAAATGATTTTTGTGAACTTCTGAACTTTGTTCTAATCAGTTTAATTACAAACAGATGAGATTTAGATGTTTTCTATAAGAAGTTTGTAAGCAGATTGAGATTTTATTTTCGCTTCAGTACTTATATCAGGATTCGGCAACCTTCTCAAATGCTGGAAAACTTCTTTTTATAGAGGGAGAGAATCTTTCCGTTGATATTAGGACCGTTGCAAGAAATACTGCCGTTGACTCTCAGTGTTGTTTCTGTTAACGATCCGTTAGAGAGGTCATCCAAATCTGATCTGTGCTGGTGTGTCAGGTTGATTTTGGGGACCACTTTGAGTGGTAGTAGCAGATGAGATTTGCAGAGAAGTTTTTGTTCCTGATTTTGTAACTTTTATTTTGTAGTATGCTTAGAGACAAGGATCGTGGCGACATTAAATGCTAAATCAGCTTTTTGACTTTTTGGCGCCGAACAATTAGGTTGACCTTTTGCAATCTTCAGAGAGACTTATTAAATGATCTGAGTCTTGATTGATCCTCTGAGATATTTAACAGCTTCTGAGCATCCGTAGTTCTTCTGACGAAACCTTGTGCTTCTGAGGCGACTTCGTTCTGAGCCTTGCTTCTTAACTCAGAACTTACAAAAATATATGAACTTCAGAAACCAACAGAAACTATATATTGTATATTTCACATCGAATATGTGTTGGAGATGCTGGGTTATTCCCAATATTTTAAAAAGCTCCAGGTGTTAGACGGGAGCTAGGTGAAGGTGAAGTCTGGACGAATTTATGTATAAGTAGTGGAAAACTTTTAAAATGTATTTGTTGATCGATAAATATTTTAATATTTATTATATTAATTTTTCTAGACAAAATTATAATTCTTTATACATATTTTAATATGAAAAAGAGCAAAATTTTTTGAGATAAATATTTCAAGTTTTAAAAAATTCCATTTAGGCATCGCCTGTGCACCACCTAAGCGTCGATTTTTAAAACATAATCACCGCCTAGATCCGCCTTGCCCGCCTAATCAGTCAATCCGCCTAAGACCGTCCAACTAGGGAAAATCACGACGGTGCTCTTCTTTATTTTCAATGTGGGATAACACCACTGTCTCCAACACTCCCCTCGGATTCTTGTTTAAATTCTTAGTACAGACTAGACCCGTTGATGACCTTAGCATCTAAAAAGATAGGTCAAAGAATGCTTGACATGGTGGCACCCAATTGTAAATCGAGGGGTGATGAGTGAAGAATAGCTTTATATAATCAAGTATTAATTATGCTTAAATTGTAAAATAAAAGTCAATTTTATCAAGGTTTACATGATTTTAGGTTTCTGTTGAGATTCGAAAGACCTTCCTACCAGATTGAAGCATGAAAAACTCTGGCGAGAAAACCTTGTTGAAGCTAATAGTTGATGAGAGCAAGTGGGAGATAGGTGGTTGTGATGTGACGTGTCTAAAAAATTGGGAAGTGAAAAAGTGAACATTTTAACTTTTGAATATTAAAAAGAGCGCCACTTCTAGAAGCCTTTTTATGTAGACGAGGGCAATTTGGCAAGTTGTTATTTGTTTAGTGTATTATTAAGTAAAATATCTAGATATTTTATTGGAGAAAGAATATTATATTGTCTCCTTCTTTTGGCTATATAAAGCCAGTTTCTTCTTCTTTCTAAGGTGCTCGCCATTTCTTTCTTATTTTATGTAACTTCTTATTCCATTAATGGAGTTTCCTTTTATTTACTTTATGTTTATGTGTTATTAAGTTCTAACAAGCAAGACCTCGTCCGGATAGACAGTTTCAGAGACATTCTGCAACATTGTATATATTTACTTAAATCTTATGTGATTGTGTGCTTGAATGCTTAATATAAATTGAGTTTAGGTCTAAACTCATGCATAGTTTTAGTTATCAAGGATTTAGCGGTGAAGTAGCTATAACGAAACACACACATGCACATACCATGCTTGAGACCTAACGGAGATAGGTGCTATGCTAAGGGTAATACTTGTTATATGCTTAACTGAAATTAATGTTGATTAACTTTGCTTAAGAAGGATTAACAGTGAATTAAGTAAAGTTTAGTCTAGAAACCAAGTGAGACCTAACGAAGGTCTTAGAGACAAAAGGTTAAGAGACCTTGGATCTATGTTCTTAATTAAGTTTTGCATGCTCTGCTTTGAAGGAGACCTTGTACTGTTATATGGGTAGCTTAGCTTGCAATGTTATCTTTTTATGTTTAAGTCTTTAGGTAGTTTAGTTTATCCCAACCAAACTGTAAATATAAAGACCTTCTGAGCAATCTACTAGGAAGAGCTCTTACTCTTTATGCTTGTTCTTCGTGGAATACGAAACATAGCCTTGCCCTTACTACAAACCGACCATAGTGCACTTTCTAGGTGTACACATTTTGGGCACGACAAGGGGAGTGTTAGAGATGTTGGTTTATCCCAAATCAGAAATAAACATTATTAAAGAGTAATATATAAGTTGCAAAAGATTGTGGCTAGACACAAGTCAATTGGTTTTGTGTTAGATGAGTTCAACTCCACTTCACTCATACTTGAATCATATGAAATAAAGACGCACTTATATACGTTAACTAGCTTATGTTTATGTTTGAAACCATAAGTTTTGAAAGAATTATTTAATTTGATTTGATGTAGAATATTTGCAAATCTTCCGTGTACATAAAAGATAATGAATTGAAGTTCTTAGAAAAGTGATGATTTCAAATGAGGGATTATGTTCTGAATCTATAATTTTAAGAAAAATTGTGATTTTTACCCTATATGAAGTTTAACTTTAATGAAATATCTCTTTTGAAACCTTTTATTTAATTACCTCTTTTTAATATTTCTTTTAATAAAATACCCTTTTATTAAATTGTTAATACTCTTTTAAAGTGTTTTATTTACAATCATTTCTTCCTTTTTATTTAATGTTTATTATGGTAGTTTTTTATTTTGTAAGATTCTCCCTTATCAGCAAATATTGTAAGATTTTTAATTAACGTTTATTATGGCAATTTTTTAATTAGCGTTTATTATGATATTTTTTTAATTACAACCATTTCTTTCTTTTTATTAACATTTATTATGACAGTTTTTTATTTTATAAGATTCTCCCTTATATGGCAGTTTTTTAATTAACGTTTATTATGACAGTTTTTTAATTACAATCATTTCTTCCTTTTTATTAACGTTTAATATGTCAGTTTTTTATTTTGTAAAATTTTCCCTTATATGATAGTTTTTAATTAACGTTTATTATGACATTTTTTTAATTACAACCGTTTCTTTCTTTTTATTAACATTTATTATGACAGTTTTTTATTTTGTAAGATTCTCCCTTATCAGCAAAGATTGTTCTTCTTCAATTGAATTCACGTTAATCAGTACTTTCTTTCTTGTTAATCATGGTTCTCTGATTCTTCTTTTTTTACTTCAAATTGTTTCTAAATGAAC
Source organism: Euphorbia schlechtendalii (assembly GCA_949673415.1). Lineage (NCBI taxonomy): Eukaryota > Viridiplantae > Streptophyta > Magnoliopsida > Malpighiales > Euphorbiaceae > Euphorbia > Euphorbia schlechtendalii. The sequence continues at coordinate 3,773 of CATIWQ010308719.1, forward strand.
TATACACATTATACAATCGTAACCATACAATAGTACACATTACAAAATGAACTATACACATTATACAATTACAAACATACAATAGTAGCCAAATCCATACACATTAAAATGAATTATACTCATTATGCAATTACAACCATACGACAGTAGTCAAACTCATACACATCAAAATGAACTATACACATTATACGTGTATAACTATACAACAGTAGTCAAACCTATACAGTCATACACAATTTACATTTGAATGTTGTGTTCGAGTGGTGTTTTTTTGCAGAATATCTGATCCTCATCTTCTTCTTGTTCATGTCTATTATAAATGATAGAAAATGTAATCTTCAAACGCATGCAGTACAATCTATACAAATTGACGATAAATCCATACAATTAATAACTATAAAACTATACAAATACATATACATATACAATTACAACCATACAACAGTAGTCCAACTTATACACTTTATCAAAATAAACCATACACATTATACAAACACAACCATACACCAGTAGCCAAACTCATACACATTTTCAAAAACCGTTTTCATAAACCGTAGATTCAAATTCTAATTAAACATCTTAATCGAACCCCAACCATTTAAACCATACACTTTCTAAAAAACCATATTTAGAATCAAAATCATGGTCCGAATCTTGATTTTTACCACAATCAATGGGAATCTCAACCATATAAACCATACACTTTCCAAAAAAATGTCATTTGATAATCTGACAATCAGAATCTAAAGACTGAGTTTCAAACCCATGTACACTATACAATTTCGAAATAATCTCAAAATAGAAAACTTACTTTATAGAAGAAATCTCCGATTGGTTTCTAATCTTCCGCCGTCTTTTTTGTTGTTGCCGCAGTTCCTTTTTTTCGATTTTGGGGTTAGGGTGATACTTTGATGGAGAATCGAGTTCAAAAAGGGTGGAACTGATTACAAGTTTTCATATTTTGCAGGTTGTCCGTCATTTGCAGATTTCTTGTTGCAGATTAGTGGAATTGAGTTCAAAATTCCTTGTTTTTACGTAAATGATGATGGAGAAACGGGGTTGAAGAAGGTTGGAATCATTTAGAATTGTTCCTATTTCGCAGCTTATTATATTCTATATGAAATGTGCCGCAAATTGTGGGTTAATTAATTAGTGAAGATACGGTAGTTAATTAAAGGGGGACATATAAATATGAAAAGGGGGTATTTTGTTAATTAGTTTATCTAATTGGGGTATTTTATTAAATGCATGGGTGCAATCATGAAACTAATATTTCATATGGGGTATTTATATAAAAACCCTAATTTTAATGCATATTTATAATTTTATTTTGAAAATAAATAAAAAAATTAATTATTTTAAATGATGGAAAACAATTTTTTATTTCCAAAAAAAAAAAGGAAAACAATTGTTCAAAATATTTATTCATCAAAGTGAATTAATTGTTTGATTACAAAATGTAAAGAATATAATTGGATATAAGTGATGTCTAATCTCTACATAAAATGGCCCATATAGACAAATGCTTCATGTGTTGTGTTTTAAATTACATGTATATTGCAAAATAATCCAAATTTCATTCCATTGCTTACACCAAATACTGGAATTATATTTCGTAAGATATCAGTTTCTTCCTCTTTATCTTATAATAATTATGCACATATACTAATAAGTTATACCTAATCCGGATGAAACGAATTAAAATATTGTCATAAATCTGTCTCACACGACTCTATTGATTAATAATGGACAAATAATTATTCCATGACAACTAATATCAATATAAACTCTAATTACCAAACGCAAAATACATAAAAGAAAATAATAGAATGCCTTCATTGATTATTTTGAAACATAAAGTTACAATTTATTCTTGTTTGTTTTACCTGTTAACCTGTTACAATGTTGAAAATACGTAAAACAATTGTGGAAGAAGTTAGCCGACAATTATTTTTTCTCATATTCGTTAGTAATTTTGTTATATATATATATATATATATATATATATATATATATATATATATATATATATATATATATATATTGAATTTGTATAACTGGTTTGGTCAATTCAAATCTACCATGTGCTATGTCACTATAAATGAAAACCTAACTGAATAATGTGAGCTTGTCAGTTTGTTTCAACGAAATAGGGTCATTGTTAACAATGTTCCAAGCAGACTCAACATTATTACTTATATGTTCAACCATAAATATGGGATGCATTACATATGCCTGCTTTCATATTTTGTCCTGATAAAAAATTGGTAAACATTATTTTGTTTTTACGTATAGTTACTCTAGTTTTTAACAAAATAAACGCTAAAATCAAAGTTTGTTCAAATAAAGTCTGTTAAAATTATACGACTAGTGAACTACAGTTTCCTATAGAAAGGCAACGTAGCTTTTGAAAAATTTCTGCAGCAGTTCAGAAGTACTAAAGATGCAAATTCAATTGTAAATAAATGAGTGTTGAGTAACGCTCTAAAACCAAAAATTATCCTTCCATTAATTTTTCTTAGTTATAACAAATATAGGTCTTATTTGTCTACCAAAATAATATAGATCTTATATGGTTTGACTTTTACACTTTTTTTAATATTGTTATCTGTTGTTAATAATGACATTGTTGTGTATTGTTTTGGTACCTGAAACAATTAAAAACAACAATTCAACATTGTACTTAAACATTACAACATATTATTTGGCGTAAAAAAAATAAAATAAATTGTTTGATAAGTTTCTAAACATCCAATTTTTTAAATAAATTGTTTGTCTCATTTTAACTCACATAAAATAGAGAGAATGATATTTCAGAACTTCCAATCTTTAAATTCTACAGCTTCAATTCAAAGTACTAAATCAAGACCTCGATCACTTCTAAACACATACTTAATATCAACATGCATAGTTATAATTAACTGACATTTAGATATTTTTTCCCTACTCTAAAAGCTAAAGTCTAAACATAAACAAATTGAATAAATTAGATCATACTCAACAACTAATTAGTAGAAAAGTTGGATGACGAAATCAGAATTGCAAATGTCTCAACTTTGGCCACTACTATCCTCTATCACATATTCTCGTAAAAACACAAGGACCCACTATTACAACTAGAAAACTACATATTTTCTCCAAATTAAAGTAAAATAGTTGCCTTACTATAATTACCCATATACAATCTTTCAGTCAACAAGATCAACGGCTCCAAATTCGAATTTGGAAAGTAGAGGAATCAAAGGCACAACACACTAAATCTTCCACTGCATTAAAAGTGGCACTACAAATTAGTGCCACGTAAGCAAAATGCCAAACTGGCAAAGCTAATGTACATGCACGCGCATCTCACTTCCGCCCCTTTATATATCCCATTTTCCCCGTTCTCTCCGTCTTCCAATTCAACAAAACCCATTTCGCATTTGGATCTGTAGCTTTGATTTGATTTGATTTGATTTTGGAGTTGTTTTTCTCTTTATTTTCTAGCAGCTTTCGATCCCTTCTAAATAGACACAAAAAGCAAACGCACTTAGGAACTTGTCTTGTTTGTTCCTGTTCCAAGAATGAGAGGTGATAATAGAAACAAGAACCAAATCCCTTCTTTCTCTTCTTCTCTTCTTGACCAAATCTACCGTTCTATCTCTGAATCCGATACAAATGAAGATTTAACATTCTACAGAGACTCAATGCCGAAAAGTAGCAGAGCCCTTGAACAAGATCGCCGAGCTTCTCTAATTGACAAATGGATTGACCGGAAAGTTAGTCAACACAACGCGAAATCCCGGCGTGTTTCCGATGAGGAAGCTGTTTGTTTCAGTTCAACGTCTATCTCTTCAGATTCTAGCTCTGGCGGATTTTCATCTTCCGACACAGATTCATTCTACGCCGCCAAATCAAATTCAAAACCGCAATCCTCTGTTTCGTTTCCGGTGACCCGGCCGAAGCCGGTGAAAACCCGGCCGGAGAAAACTGAGGCTCTGTTTTATGAAAAAAGAGAGCTCCATATGTTCGGTGATTATCGCTACAATTCTGCAGCCGTTACAGAGGAAACGCCGAAGTTCAATGAAAGCATTTTCAAATCAAAATCAAGAGCATTGAAGATTTACAACAATCTCAAGAACTTAAAACAGCCAATTTCCCCCGGCGGTAAGCTAGCTAGTTTCATCAATTCAATCTTCGCTAAATCGAAGAATCCTTCTGTCGATGAAGAAAGGGAATTTAAATCGGCGCAAGCTTCAACTTGTTCTTCAGCTTCGTCGTTTTCAAGATCATGTTTAAGCAAATCGGAGAAATTCCGCGACGGAGTTAAACGGACCGTCCGTTTTTGCCCTGTTAGTGTTATCGTCGATGAAGATTGCCGGCCTTGCGGACACAAATCGCTGTACAAAGAAGAAGAGGAATCGCAGCTAATGCCGGTTTCTCTGCCGACGGCATGGAAAATTGGGAAAACTCCGGCGAAGAAAAGTGATAATGAGTCAAAATACCGAGTAATGGAGAAGAGCAGGAGAGTTGAAGAGGTTGCCAGAGATATTTTGAGAGAGTATCAGAAGAAAAACGTTTATAATTTAGTTGAAGATGATGACGACGAAGATGATGTGGCGAGCGATTCAAGTTCTGATTTATTCGAACTCGATAATCTTGCGTTGATTGGTAAAGATGGAGGGTATTGTGAAGAACTTCCGGTTTATGAAACTACTCATTTTAGAACTAATCGAGCCATAGCTAATGGCTTAAGATTATAGGTTACGTTACGTTTGGTTCGGGTAATTTTACGAATTAGTGTATATAGTTTGTTTATGTTAATGGGTGATGATTTAGATGGTGTTTTGTTTGGAGGATGTTGAACATATTTGAAACTACGCTATTTTCTACACTTTGTGTCATAGTTGTTAACACTAATGGACAAAATTAGTAGAGCTATCGTTAACAAAATCTGTCTTAACAGTATCTCTCGTCGGTAATAAACATGAATAATGAGTAGCATATAAGTGAAATAGATTGAGTTTTAACATAAGTCAATTGGTTTTGTATTAGATGGGCTCAACCCCACTTATATGCTCGCTCAAGCTATATACTCTCCCTGCCCACTGATTCTTTACATGTTAGAGCGAGAGAGAGGCCTAACAGCCAAAAGATCCTGGGTATATAAGTGGAGTAGATTGAATCTTAACACAAGCCAATTGGTTTTGTGTTAGATGGACTTAAGCCCATTTGTATGCTGGCTCAAACTATCAAGCCCGATATTCTCTCTGCTCACGGATTCTTTACAACAACTACCATTTTCTTTTATACAAAATTATTTTCATATGAACTTGAAAATTAAGAATAAAATTTTGAGGTAGAAGCTTGAACTCAAATTCACAAGAAAGAGTGATCTCCCGTCTCGTAGCAGGGAGATTTTTAGGCCTAAATTATGCACAATAGTTGTCATATATTTTATTATGTTTAGGTCAAATGAATCATCACCCTTTAATTTTGCAACAAAAGTCGGATGTTACTTCTAACTTGTTAAAAACGAATCACTTAATCTCTTAATGCCATATGTCAGAATATGATGAGTTTGACTTTTTTCGATTTTTCTCTTTCAAATCAGAAGTTGACACATGATATTGAGAGGGTCAACTGGTGCATTTTACCAAGTTCAAGGGCTTGATTAGAACTTTTAAACATTTAGGGTATCATCCAACTTATATTGCTGCTAAGCTAAGGGAGGTGTTAATGTATTTGATCTTATCATCAATTTGCAATGATTGTAATGATAAATTTGGGGTTAAAGAGAATTAAATTGCTAAATATTCTAGTGAATTAAAGGTTAGTTTGAGACAGTAGTGAATGTAAGTAAAATTGTGTAAATTTTGGTCCAAAGGGTGTGGTTTAGTGGCATAAACTAGTCAATTCTTAAGTATTCATCGGGGATCGAATTTTGGAGATATGTATGAAGTAATCTTAAATCTTGAAGTCAGCCATCCTACCACTTCGAGGCACCTACAAATTGACGATCGGGGAAGCCGCTCACAAATGAGACCCATCCAGGATCATCTCATGGTGAAAAATATTCGCAAGTATTTTTTTAAAAAAAAAAAAAATCTAAATAGAGTAGTGGAAAGCAATAAATTTTGTTAAAAGAACAAATATATAAAGAGAGTATAGAATGTTCAAAAGAAAGCGAGGAAGGGGAATAAGAGATCAACTATAGAAAAGAGAGTGGGGATGCGTTACAATTTTTTATGATGATGATCTCAACTTAGATATAAAGAGACTGATAGTATACAAAGTTACACACACAACATATAATCATATATAAAGAAAATAAAAGAAAAGAAATCTAATAATAAAAATGAAAGAAAGAAAGATTCGAGAGGGTAATCACAAGCAAAATATGAGAGAGGAAGAGGATAAAGGGAAAGGGCAGATCTTCTTCACCCATGGGAATAGAGAAAGCACTTGCTTTTTCTTTACCCTGAAATTCCATTTTCTACCCTTTCTTTTTTTTGGCCCCAAAATTCATCTGCCTTAGTTTTACTATTCTATCAATTCCCAATTCGATATCATTCAAAACGAAAACATTGTACACTATTGCTTTCAAATTATTAAAGGTTCAATTAACGTCTAAAATCTGGTTGTAAATGTGGGAGATTCTTAATATTCGAGGGGGATACGGAATCCTCAATAAGACTTTCCTCGAAGCATAGAAGTGAATTTTTAATTAGCAATTCGTTAATCTATATGAGAAAAATGGCAAGGAACAAATTAAACTTCTAAAATTTTCATTCTTTCTTTTTTTTCCTTGAGCAGATCAAACATTTGTGCCATGAAATAGGCGTTCAAGAAGACGCATTGCCACCGGCGCAAACGTTTTTCTTAAACTGAACTGCTAGGTGTTTCTTGCGAACTCGAAGCCTAAAATATAGTATTTTTAAAGTAGCTAGGGGCATAATTTTTATCTTACCGTGGTTTAACAATTCATTTTGCAGTACTCAAACAACAAAGGAAGGAATTATTCTTTTGAACGGCTAATTAAATTGAGGCGAAACTTGTGCACAGAATAATTCATTAAAAAAACACCTAACGATATAAATTAGATGCGGTTCAATGTGATTGTGAGTAGACCTAATTATGGCTTATAAAAATATCATCAATACGTGACAAGCATGCATAAATTTGTAGTGTTAAATGGGGGCACTACTCTATATAATTTAACTTTTTATGGTCCAATTTTTACACGAGCTATATGATTAATTGCATATAATATGATGTTGTGGAATTATAACTTACTCTATATGCATTTAAAATTAGACGGAGGTTTAATAAAATAACTGAAATACTGTGTGCATGTTTTAATGACTAACTTTATAGTATAACCGTTGAATTAAATATACTGTTGATGGTGAATTAAAAATGAAGTTAATTATATCCACGTCCGTTAACTTAGTTCATCAAACTATTTTGCATCAATGTGTTTGTGTGAGTAATGTTTCAATTTTAAATCTCAAACTTTGATGAGAGTATATAACAACTACAAATTGGATCACCAAAAAATAAGGAACTGAAAAACTTAAATTCAAGGTAAGGTACTTGTGAAAAACCAAGTTAATTTGTATATAAACTGGTTAGTTTGATCAAAGCTTCCAATAAAAAGTTATATAGAGCATTAAGTCAGTGAAAAAAAACAAAAAGAAAACTCTTTGTACATAGAAATTTTGCCATGTGTATAATATATTACTCCCTCCGATTTTTAATATCAGTCATTTTAGACATTTCATCAAAATCAATAAAACATTTCATGCACTATAAAAATGGCTAATTTGTCCATTTTACTTAATAATATAATTTTCTTTCTTCTTATTTACTCCCTTCATTTCAAAATAACTATTGTTTTAGGATTTTAAAAAAATTTCAAAATAACCGTCGTTTTAGGATTCCAATGCACATTTTTAAATTTTTTATCTGTTTTACCTTTATATAATGCATATTGAAAATGATAAAACGAACAAAACATCTAATCAACTTTCAAATTGATAAAAGTCACAGGGGTAAATAACTATTTTTATTACTGTAATTAATATTATCTTGGTATTAGCAAACACTCTAAAATTGACAATTATTTTGAAATGGAATGAGTACCTACTTATAAATTAATTTATACTTAATCACTTTTCTCATTAATACAATAATAAATTAAAATTGCTGTTGAAAATTACATTAACATTCTAAAATGATAAATAAAAGGAATCAAATTAAAAAATTTAAAATGATAAAAATTTTAAAATGATAAATATTAATATTAAGAACAAGAGTATGTTTGCACCTCTTTAATTCTCTCTCGAATATATAAAAAAGTGTAGTCGGAGATTCTTTGCATGGAGGTGGGGGAAGAGGGGGAGTTGGGTGCAATGATTAGAAATTATAATTAAATGAATTAGAGTTTAAAAATGACAACTCTTAACTACCTACTAGTAGTTGAATTGTTGACCTTTTTTCCCTCTTATAACCCATTACTAATTTTTCTTTTATTATAATCTTTCAATCATCATCATAATATTCCTTTCTCTCAATGCTAAAATTTATTTTTGATTTTTTTTCAATTTATCACCCTGTATTTGTAGTCTAATTGGGAGCATATATTGTTCATCAAACATGTCAAACCAAATGTGAATGAGATTTTTTATTGGATTTTCACTAAAAACATCAATCCAGAATCAAATTTGATATGAACTAATAGAACTTTGAGATAAACCTGGGTTTCTAATCCTTTCCCAAATAATAGAATCTGCTTCAAGAAATTTAACTGAGAAATTATATACAAATTTGTTTCTCTGCACCAAAAACTTATCCGTGTACTTAATTAATATAAAACTTACTTACTTAGATGTACGTTTAAAATTTTAAAAGGCTATATTTGTTGTACAGTTTAAAACCAAGTTCAATCCATTAACCCTTCTTATATTTGCTCAATTTTTTTTGTCTTGCATAAAATAGTGTTTTTACCTGATCAGCCACCCTATTTCATATACCGAACTAAGAAAATGATTAATTTATAGACAAAACTTATCTTTAAGCATAAATTAAAGGAACTACTTAAGAAGATGTAAAGTATAGCTAGACTTTTTAATTGGTAGGCGGTAGCACCTTATGGGATATTTTGTCACTTTCCTATATATAAAAGACAAGTAAATTTTGGTGGTTATATCAAAATTAAAGAATACTCTACTGGATATCCAATATATACAGGACCATATAATATAATATAATATACCTTTTAACAATTAATCTCAAAATTGATAAATATCAGTGGAGAAAATTTAAAGAAAAAAGTTACAGTTGTGTACATATAACTTGCAAGAAGAATTAGGACCATGCATGCATCTGAATATTCAAAATTTATTTGACTGAAGATAATTATAGGATATCTGTTAATGGTCCATAACAGATAGTATAATTACAAGATTTCCCAGCCTTAGAAAACTTTAGCATATACCTACAAAACTAGAAAGCTATAAAATGATTATAAAACAATGCAGATGTGAAATCCTGGGACCAATAAGGCAACGAGAATGATATATTTCACGGGTTGGAGATTAAATACATCTAACTCAAAACTTTAAAATAATAGTTTATTGATATTTTTTAATCAAATTTATCCATGTAAAATTTTAAAATCACGCTGGCCAAAACAATAAAAATGGAAGTTCAATGACGTGACAAAATTACAGTAAACTTGGATGTAACGTTTGTAGTATATATAGAAAATGTAATTTTTATATTCGATCTCTTTGATCTTCCGATCTTGTATTTATTGCCTTTTCTATTTGAATAAATAAACGAAAAGTAGGGAAAGAGAGGGAAGGTTTGAAATAGAAGATGGGAATTCGGCACTTTTGCTTTTGAAAATGTAGATCCCAATGTTCACTTCGCATCTTATTCTTTTCTTTTGAATACCTCATTGTTCGATCAATGTGATTCCTTCCTTTAAGACATTAATTTTTATAAATAATTTACACAAATAATCTAGGAAAAATGATTTTCATGTTTATGTTTATTTTCTATAGGACAAATAATGTATCAACTACTCGTTCACATTTTACCAATCCACCTATTATTTTCCTATCATTTCAAAAAGATCTCGTAATTTCTTATCTTTTAAAAAAATGGACCTCCTGGCTCCATTCGTCCGAAGTGGTTGATGACATGGTATACGTTGACTAGCCTAGAGAGCGTTGACCTTTTTTTCATCTTTTTCCTATGATGTTTCTACAAAAATTTTTTTTCTTTACAAATTCTTTATTTCATCAAAATAATGAGAATTAACAATTCTTTAGATAAAGGTTCTTCATTTTTTTCATTGTAGGATTTAGAAGCAAAGTTTATTATATTTCGTGAAATTTCAGAGATTTGGTTGTTTTCCAAAAATTTTTCCTGGAAAAAAAGAATTTTCCCACAAAACTCATCATTTTCCGGAAAAAAATTTCACTCATTTCTTTCATTTTCTTTTTCATTTCCTTTCTTTTTCTCCTATTAAAACAAAAAATAAAAGAAATCAAATGACATTTATACTAATTTTTCAAAATCTATATATGTTTGATGATGAAATTTATGTTTTGATTTGATTATGAGAAAAAAAGATGGACTGATGAAGAAGATGATAGAAATACAAATATTAAAAATCTAAATGGTTATGATGAAATTATTTTGAAGACTTTTTTTATAACTTTTACCATTACTGTTATGTGCCGGGATATTATTGGGTTGAATTTTCAACCCTTTTACATGTAACGGTGTGTGTATTTTACTCTCTTAGTTGAGAGTTTAGTCCAATCGAGGGAGTATTGAGGTATACTTTTTTTTTTAAAAAAAAAAAAAAGAAACTACGAGGTACTTTTGAAAGAATTGGGAAGTAATAGATGGATCGGCAAAAACTGAGAGAGTTGGTGTTGCATGTGACATTTTTTTATATGAAACTATATTCAATTAATTTATAATTCTCCAGTTGTACCATAAGCAAAATCACCATAAAATCTGTTGTATGTTATGTATCTGATTTCTTTGTTATGCAATTTATTATCTTTATATTCTTTATGCCATACAATCAATACTTATTTAATTCTTGTGTTATGCAATTTGTTACTTTTAGAGAGTTATGTGCTGTAAAATCTTCATATCAATAATAATACTATGCATACATACTAAACAAAAAAAAAATATAACGTATGAATTGAATCTACGTATGGATTACATATCACATTGCACATAAAGAGGTGATTTTGCAATTTTTTGTTTGATTTTGCAGTTCTATAGATTAATTGTTGAAACCTACTTATAATCGATTACTACACAGCCAGAGTTGCCCCAACATATCCTGATGACATCAATGACTGCACAACCAGTCCCCACTCGATCCAAAATTGACCATCAGTTGTCTACTTTTAATCTCCTACCGTCATTTTTATACTTATTTGGAGGACTGTAACCTCTTTTTCCACACAATTTTGGCAGGTTGAATGCAAATTAGGTAATTGCACAGATGACAATAATCGACAACTACACTTGTTTGGAGTTATAAGGGGTTACTTACCCTTTGAACAAAATATGAAATTCGAGCCTTGCGAATCAGAAGTGCAATTTCCATGATAGATTCACATCAGTGGAAAGAGGTGCAGTGGTGTCGGTTTATTCTGTTTTACGAAAAAAAATTAATATGAAAATATTACTGTTAGGGCGTATTAATATAAATATATATACGCAATATATATGTAAGAAACAAAAATACAATTATAAAGAAATTAGTACCTTGAATTATGAATATAATAATAATAAAAATATATGTAAAATATTGAAATAAATTTATAAGTTAATTTAAAATATTGTAATAAGATACGGGTAGTAAAAGATACGAAATTAACGAAATGTGAGGGTTCTGTTCAGATCCGAATAGTTTTAACACAAATTTATTCCTACAATATAAAGACCTAAAAAACATTAAGCGAACTCGATCGAGCGTACTAAAAACCTAAAAAACACAAGGCATTTTCTTTTATGATTCATATTCCGGGTTGAGTTTATCCTTGTAAGTAATCGAGGGAGCAAGTTATAGTGAAAGCATAATAACTCAATGGTAACAAACTAATTGAAACCAACTTGAATTTGAGAATATTGAATATTTTGTATTATCATTTTTTTTGTGATAATAAATTTACTTAACGCATCTACAACCTTTGAATTTGTTCAAAATGAATTATTGTCATCCTGAAATTTGAAATGTGACAATATCTTTTGTACTTATTTTAAACAAATCACTTTACACCTCATCGTCACGTGTCAGTTTCTAACTGGTCTAGTTTTTTTTCTCTCCAACCAGAAACTAACATGTGGCATTGAGAGGGCAAATTGGTGCATTTTAAACAAGATCAAAGAGTATTTGACACATTTGAAAATTAAGGATGACAAGAACTCATTTTGAACAAATTGGAAAAGGTGCATACACTGTATGCCTAATAAATTATCATAAATTGTTCTACTGCACTTGCAACTCTTCTGTGTTTCACTTCGATTAGTTATTGCAACCCATTTTCAGACATTTGCGGTGCTTTTGGATTACGCTTTGGTTTTCACTTGCAACATACTTGATCACATTTGCAAACTTAATATAAATGAAATTAATAATTCATTGCAATAACAAAAAAATAGAATATTGAATAAAAATCATTTACATTTATCTAATTTTAATAATCCTTAGAACAAAAAATATTACAAAAATAACATAAACACTACAATTCTTTCTTCAACACTTTCCACTTCGGGTTAATAGTGTAGATTTTTCTACGTAATACAGCTCTTCATCTCGAAAACTAAGCGATCCATAAAAAATTATCAATGTTTCTCATTCCTGTCAGAAGACTGATGTTAGGTTCTTATCATATTCCATCTCGATCATCAATCCAAGCAAATACGTTGTCTTTGAGAACTAATTTGCAAATCCTGCCTAACATATGTAACACATAAAAATATGAAAAGGCCAGTCAAATATTCATATGTGATATATGGGGATTTATACAATGGTCCTGGACCAATGATGTGGATTTTAGTCATAACATTAGGATTTTGACATGTGTATTAGTGGGGTCCAAATAATTAAAACTCAACACACATGTCAAAATCCTAATGTTAAGACCAAAATCCACATCATTGGTCCAGGATCATTGTATAAGTACTCGTGATATTCAGATTTTTTTAGACACATAATAATCAAAGCCCATAATTTCTGCTTTAAATTGAACAAATTAATAGTGAATACTCAAGTAAGTCAAAATTTTAAGTATTATTAGTAGCAAGATAGGTTTCCCTATCTTCATAGATAGTAAAGTGTTAGCAGTCCCATGTTTGACACGAAGCATACCAATTCTTTTATGGATCATTCGAACAAGAAGCGGACCCGACAGTTGCTGAATTAGACAACATAAAAAATGATAATTTAATTAGTAAAAAATGAATAAAACATGTTCTAAATGACAGACAGTGTTGAAACTCTATGCAAACATTTTAAAACCTATCCAAGAATGGCATGACAATGTTTGAAGAACCGAAAACCTTCATGCAATTTATCAAAGTAAAAAACTACCATAAAATGCCTAATCCAAAATCAGAATCAAAAGCATACTAAATACTTTGATACATTTCAAGTATTAGACTAATATCAGCATATCAGCTTACAAGTAAACAACAAAGATCTGCAGATTCACTACAAAATCAAACAAATGAGCCAATATTTCCTTCTAAATTCATATTAGAGTAGTAAGAGCACAAAAGTCCTACACTTTCATTTTAAGGATATTCACCATCACATTCAAAATATATGGCCGAAATATGAAGCTTCGTATTCCATGTACTTCAGGTATCATTACAACCAAAATGCCATAAATTCTTAAATTGCACATAACAATTATGCACAAAATACCATTTGCAACATCACAATCATAAATACACAACAAAGTTCTGCATATTCATAGTAAAGTATACAAGGCCTCCGCTTTGGATAAATAAAAAAGGGTTCTACATATTATCTGCTAAAGGAAACAAAGTTGTGCAGATTCACTACAAAAGAAAACCAAACACAAAATATCTATTCAAGAAACTATTTTCTGCTAAATTCGAACGAGACTAAGAGCACAAAAGCTTGCTTTCTAACAAGAGAAAGCACAATTTAAGTTTAAGAATATACATTCAACACATGAGGCCGAAAATCGACCATTAATATTCAAAATTCAAGGCTCATTCATTCTTTGTAAATCAAATTAGTCCACTGTTCTTTCTAACATTTGCTGATTTGAATAAACTTACACATTATAACTTGTACTGTTCAGTTACACATTTTCTTGTTTAAATAAATAAGGGTTGATGATCCTCTCTAGCTATACTATATCAAGTAATCCTAAATTGCTCAAGTAGCTAGTAGAAACCATCTTACATTGAGCATGTTCCGTGCCATTCAAAAAGTTACAATAATCATTCTGGAGGCAAAAGATCTCGCGCTCTTCCTCGTCAAAACCTAGCATGTTCGTCACTGCTGAACCAGATGGTCCCATGAGGAAATAGTCGTTAAGTTTCCACTTCTTTTCATTCACATCCATTACTTGTGAACCAAAAACAGAATTAGCACACTCAACAACAGCAATTGATGACTCGCTGTGATTTCAAATCTTCCCAACCGGGTGGTAGGCTAATATAACTAAGGACTTCATCTTTAAGGTCATATACTACCAACATTAAAACCTTGTAAACGGAGGTCTCGTTCACATATCCCAAACCAAGAAAATGTGCAGCACCGATTCCCGATTTGGGCCTGGGGAGGGCTAGGGTCTTATGAGTACTAGGGTTCCACAGCATAAACTGCTCATTAGGCTCTTTTGCATACAGGCAGACCAAGGAGTTACAGAAATTACTATAAAACCAGAAGCCTTCTGGGAAAGATACACGCATGTGCTCATCGAATCCTGCTCTGCTGTAGTATCCAAAAGATAATTCCAGTTGATCTTTAACAAGATCACGGAACCGGAGGACGAATAATGGAGGATTTATTCCACAGAGGAGGGAATGCTGATTGTAGGTTTTGATGAAGAATTTAGAATGGACAAGAAAGTGGAGTGATTTCTGTAACAAAGTAGAACGAATAACATCTTTGACAGGGAGATTCGAAAGGATTCTTACCACAACTTCTGAAGGCAAATCATCCCACATAAGTTAAAGTCACACTTTGTATCAATATTTACAGTTACGTTTACATTACATTTCTTATATTATTATGTGATATAATACAATTTTAGTTGAGACTTTCGTTGCTCAAGGACGGAAATCCCAACTAAGTTGGCATCTTTACCATTCTTGAGCAAAAACCAACCGAACTAGCATTTAAAATTGGACAGAGGTTTAATAAAATAATTGAAATACTGGGCATGTTTTAATGACCAACTTTACAGTTTAACTGCCGAACTAAAATATATTGTTGATGGAGAATTAAAAATGAAGTTTAGTATATTCACGCTGGTTAATTTAGTTGATCAAATTGCAACAATGTGCTTATATGAGTAAGGTTAAGAACTACGAAAATGAGATTAATTGGATCACCAAAAAATAAAACTAACGAAAAAATTAAATTCAGACAAAGTACTTGTCAAAAACCAAGTTAATTATTCTATTAACTGTTAGTTTGCTTAGGATCAAAGCTTCCAATCATGTCTGGATGTGAAAAATTACATTGAATATTTGAGTCATTTGAAAAAAGAACACTCTTTGTATATACACAATTTTACACAATTTTGTGATGTATAATATATTTAAATTGTATATAGAAAAAAGTGTAGTTGGAGATTCTGTGCATGGAGAGTGGGGGAAGAGGGGAGTTGGGTGCAATGATTAGAAAGAAAATTAGATGAATTAGAGTTTAAAAATGACAACTTAACTACCTAGTAGTTTTTGTATTGTTGACCTTTGTTCTCTCTTATAACCCATTACTATTTTTTCTTATATATAATCTTTCAATCATCATCATAATATTCCTTTCTCTCGATGCTACAAATTAATATTTTATTTTCAGTTTATCACCCTGTATTTGTTGTCTAACTGGTAGCATATATACGTGTTCGTTGAATGGTTTGAGCCAAATTGGATTTTCACTACAAACATCAAATCGTAATCAAATTTAAATTGTACCATTAAAACTTTGTGATAAACCTGCGTTTCTTATAGCATTTTCAAACTTTGCAATAATATAGAATCTGCCTCACGAAATGTAACAAAAAGAGAAATTATATTATGTTTAACTGTGCACCAAAAACTTATCTACTATCAAATGAGTTTAATCCAATTGGTAATATTATTGAAACTGAATGAGGATGATTAGAGATTGACTCCTGACTTTTTCAAAATATTCTAACAATTTAAAACAAAGAAAATATCTGGTTAGTTAATTAATATAAAATTTAGTTATTTAGATGTACAATTTGAAATTTCAAAAGGTTATATTTGTTCAATTTTTTGTTGAATTATTTAATTTGTTGTACAGTTTAAAAAAACCAAGTTCAATTAGTTAACCATTTCTATATTTGCTCAATTTTTTTTTGTCTAGAACTTATTCTTTTCAACTTATGAAAACTGAACTAAACTAAAGTTAACTGAACTTAACTTAACTGAATTGAACTTAACTTAATTGAACTTATTTCAGTGTAACTTTATAACTAGACATAGCTTAACTGAACTTAACTTAACTTAATTTAACTTAACTTGATTGAATTGTAGTTGAAGAAACATGACCTTACATAAATCAGTGTTTTTACCTAATCAGCTACCCTATCACCGATCTAAGAAAATGATTAATTATAGACATAACTTATCTTTAAACATAAATTAAAGGAACTAATAAAAAAACCAATCAAACATAATATGAATGGTACATCCACAAAGTGGGTGGGGTGATCAAGGTTTGAACCTTGACACCTTCGATTGCTCCTAAGGAAATAATAAAATAAAAGGGACTAATTAAGAAGATGAAGAATATAGCTACTCTTTTTAAAGTGGTAGCACCTTATAGGATATTTTGTCACTTTCCTATATATAAAAGACAAGTAATTTTTGGTGGTTATATCAAAATTAAAGAATACTTCTACTGGATATACAATATACATGACCATATACTATAATATAAAATACCTTCTAAAAATTAATTTCAAAGTGGAGGGAACTGAAAAATAAAAAAAGTTACAGTTTTGTACATATAACTTGTAAGAAGAATTAGGAACATGCATGCTTCTGAATATTCAAAAAATTCTTTGACTGAAGATAATTATAGGATATCTGTTAATGGTCCAGAACAGAAGTATAATTACAAGATTTCACCAGCCTTAGAAAACTTTAGCATATACCTACAAAACTAGAAAGCTAAAATTGATGATAAAACAATGTAGAAGTAAAAATTCAGGGACCAATAAGGCAATAAGAATCACATCTAATCTCAAACTTTAAGGTAGTGGTACATTGATCTTTTTCAAACGAGTACCATTCACTTGTATCATTAATCATCCAGATGGAGTTCTAAACTTCACGCTGGCCATAACAATAGAAAATTGAAGTCCTGAGCTTTAATGATGAGAGAAAATAACAATAAACTTGATGTAACGTTTGCAGTATATATAGAAAATGTAATTTTTATCATTGATCTCTTTAATTTTCCCATCTTGTTTTTTTGTCCTTTCTATTTGAATAAAGAAAAGAAAAGTTGGGATTGAGAGGGAAGGTTTGAAATAGAAGATGGAATTCAGCACTTTTGCTTTTGAAAATGTGGATCCCAATGTTCCCTTCGTATCCTATTCTTTTCTTTTGAATACCTCATTGTTGATCCATGTGATTTCTTCCTTTAAGATATTAATTTTAATAAATAACCAATACAAATAATTTAGAATAATGATCCTTCACGTTTATGTTTAATCTTCTATGTGAAACTATATCCAATTAACTTATAGTTGGCCGTGTTATTTAGTAATCATGAACAAGTAATATCTTATACTTTGTGATTCTTATTTATAGCCAGTTGTACCAATTTGTTCAATCTAACAAACCGAGGACTTGTTTAAGTGGGAATTTTACATGTCGCCTAGTATAAATAAAAAAGAAAAATAACTTTTGCTACGTGGAATTAGAAGGCAATTAGACTTCTTTGGTAATGTGTAGTTCTATAAATAAACAGAGCTACTCGTGAACAATTCAATGTTGAGCTTGGTTAAAGCTCGTTCGAACTTGGCTCGCTAATGAATGAGATTAATCGTGAACAAAAGCTTGGTTCGTTTTAATAAACGAACACAGCTTGAACAATGAGATATTAGGCTCAAAAGTGCAAACATGTTCGATAAGCGACTTACGAATATACTTGCGAATAAGCTCATTAATAGGCTCGTGAACATTTCCACAAATGAGAATATCATATTTATCATATATTATGAAAAATAATTGTACATAGTTACGTAAACAGTGTAAAAATAAGTATTCTTAAGTGATTATATAAGTTTTAAATGCATAGCACTTTGATTCATGAAGTCAAAACATGATTTTAAGTTCGAAATTTGGTTTAAGCTTGTCAAAAATTCAATTAATATGTTAGGCTAGACAAAGCTCGAGTTAGGCTCGAGCTCTGCTTGAGTCTCGGTTTGACTAAGCTTGGCTCGGCTCGAACTTAGTTTGACCAAGCTCGGCTTGACTCGCGTTCATTAAAAATATAAATGAACAGAGCTTGATCAATTAGTGTTCGAGCTCGGCTCGACTCCTTTACAACCATTGGATCAAATAGTTGTAAATGACAAAGTATAATTACTTTATAAAAAGCAAAGTCACCATATTCCTTGCCGTTTGTCATATATATGATTTATTTGTTATGCAGTTTGTTTCCTTAACTTTGTTGTGATATACAATCAATATCTATTTAATCATTGTGTTATACAATATAAGCTTGATATTTTATCTTGTTATTACACAGAAAAGAATAATGTAGCAATAATGCAAATATATTATCTGGTAGCATATACGAAAACTACATAATAATATTAGTAAAGTAGTAATAAGAGGATGATAATTACGGAAATATGATGATCATCATAAGACTATCCATTAAACACTAAAAATTTACATTATAAAACTACTATCATCTAAATATATTTACAAATTTATTATCAACAACAATTGCATAAATATCATTGTTGATGTTATACATTAAAGGCTTTGCTAAAAGAGCATCAGATCGCCGCCATTGCATGCGCGCCATGTGTGAATTTCATTAGAGTTAAGGGGGTGGCGAGAATGAAATATAGCATAAATGCAGAGTTGGAATTATAATTAATAAAATTTGTGGGGTTAAAGCAAAATCCAACAACATCGATTACAGTTATTATGAAATATAATGAAACGATTACAACTCATTCATTACTTTAGAATCTGAAAATATATCAGAAGTAGAACATAAAAATGGCAAATTTGATTTGTTGCTACCTTATAATCAAGTTGTTTTAGCAACTAAGGTTCACATAGCAATGAAATCCCTCTTACTATCAGTAACACGGATAACAAAAAACTAACATCAATTACTATATACCCTTAAACAAGCAAGCATAAAATGAATCAATGTCAATCATGAATCAATGTCAATCATGCAAAATCATAATAGAATTTGCAGAAATTCACAGAAATATTACCCCATATTGACTCCACAGTTTGTACAAACTTGAGCAACCTAAAACATGATTGAAACTAAGTGGAGTTCAAACAAATCGAAACACGAAAGATTCAAATTACAAATCTAGAAGCATACACACCAATCGTCTGGTAGGCTAATATGATCTTTAAAGTCAAATACTACCACAACACTCTTGTTAGATATTCTTCTTATCCAATACAAATAAGGCAAGAATAACGAATAAAAACTTAACAAGCAATGCAACCTATTTGGGTCCATTCTATAAATTCTCAATCAACCTCAAGGACTGCCTTGGTTAGCTCATAGCACACAACATAAACAAAATAAAACAGATAAGAGAAACAAAAGCATACACGATAGACTTAAATACAGTATAAAGAGCACAGGGTACTCAAATTCCATGAGACGTTTCTCAACATACAAACTTAAAAAATCATAAAGAGTATCAGAACCATGTGAAACTGAAAATAGAAAAAGTTTCTAACTGTCAACATAGGAAAAAATGTAGCCTGGAGTTCGCGAAAAATATTGGCAGGGGACTCGAATCACAGTAAACCAAGCATAACCAAATAGATTTTGTTCCAAACTGCAGACCGCACCGTTTGGTCAGAAGCAACTTTAGCTGGGACTAGAGATGATAATGGGCCGGATCTAGTTCTGATCTAGACCCATATTATCACAATTTCAAGGCTGGCACAAAGCAAATCCGATCCAACCTTGAAACAATGAAAATATGGGTCTAGATCGGATCCAGATCCGATATAATGTCATCCCTAGTTGGGACTACCCACTAATCTTGAAAAGGAAAAAGAGCCTATAATCAAACCAAACTAATCTCTAAGTCATTCCTACTTGTAGAATATGAAATAAATTGATTTCTTCTTATTCAATAAGAGGAATACATTACAGATTTATACAGGAAGCACTACTCTAGATTAGGAAAGGAATACACCAGAGTGAAGGAGAATAATTACAAATGAAATTAAGGAACTAATTAAGGTAGATGGCTAATATACAATTAACACTCCCCCTCAAACTGGAGCATAGATGTTAATCATGCCCAAATTGTGGTCCACTCAAAGCTTTTGAAAACAAATTCCCGAGTTGTTCTCTAGTCTTGATATAACTGTAGAGACTAACTTTCCTTCAATCTTCTCACGAATGAAGTGACAATCGATTCCAATATGTTTGGTTCTTTCACGATAAATTGGATTTGAAGTTATATGTAGAGCACTTGATTGTCACACCAAAGATTTGCATGCATTGTATATTCTATTCCAATTTCACTCAAAAGTTGATGCATCCACAAAGTTTCACACGTTACTTGTGACATGGCTTTGTACTCTGATTTCGCACTAGAGCAAGATACTACACCTTGCTTTTTGCTTTTCCAAGCTACCGGTTTTCCACCTAAGAACACACAATAGCCTGTAGTTGATCTTCGGTCGAATTTAGACCAGCCCAATCTGCATCAGAGAAACACTCTATGTAAAATATGCTCTAATGTTATCCAATGCTCCACTGTAGTTGCGGATGGAAATTGACTAACGATGCTTACAATGTAATCAATATCTGGTTTTGTCACAATAGGTAGTTCAACTTTCCAACAACTCTCTTCTATCTGTCAGGGTTGCAGTTTGGGTCACCATCATTTGGCATTAGTTGAACATTGGTAAACATTGGTGTAGTGTTTGGCTTTGCATCTAGCTTACCAATTTCTTCAAGTTGGTCAAGAACATAGTTCATTTGAGACAAAACAATGCCCTTGTTATTTCTCGATACTTCTATCCCCAAAAAATATTTCAATTCTTCCAAGTCTTTTGTATGAAACTTCGAGTTTATGAAAGTTTATAGATCATCAATACCTCTACCATTGTCTCTTGTGATTACTATGTCATCAACGTAAAATGATTCCAGAAATCGATTTCTTATAGAACACGTAATGGTCTTTCTTGCTCTTGGTCATGCCAAATTCTTGAAATTCTCCACTGAATTTTTTATAACCAAGCGCACGGACTTTGTTTCAGCCTATAAAGAGACTTATTGAGGAGACATACTTCTTTAGACTGTCACTAAGCAACCAATCTAGGAGGTTTCTCTATGTAAACTTCTTCTTCGAGGTCACCATGGAGAAATGTATTCTTAATATCCAACTGATGTAACACTCATTTTTTAGATGCAACAATAGAGATAAATAACCGCACAGAATTAAGCTTGGCAATGAGAGAAAAAGTATTCAGCGAAACCACTCCACATGTTTGAGCATATCCCTTAGCTACAAGTCTTGCTTTCAATCGAGCCTTTGATTCTTTGAGATTTATTTCAAGTGAAAAATTTCATTTGCAACCCATAACTTTCTTATCTTGAGGCTTATCAACAAGGTTCCATGTATGATTCCCCTCCAAGGCATGGAATTCATCAAACATTGCATCCTGTGATGAAGTGACTCTTAAGCAATTGTAGGAATTGAAATAGAGTTGATAGAGGCTAGAAAGGAACTTAAGGATATAGACAGGTGATGACAAGAGACAAAGTTAGCAATAGGATAGGAAGATGTGCATTTTCGTTTACCTTTTTTAACACCAATTAGAAGATCAATGTCACTTGGTGGATTAGATGATAAGGTTATTAAAGTTTCAAAAGGAATTTTTGGGCATTAAAACTTGAAGATTCTGAGACTAAAGAAGGAATCTTGGTCGATTAGAAGTGAATGGGGAAGACTATCCAAACAATTTTCCTAATCCTAGCTAAATAAGAGAAAGCTTACAAATCTAGTGGTTCATTGTCATTCGTTGACACAATCACAAGCCAAACTACCCTGATTATCTAATATGTGGATATTTTAACCGTGTGAAAAAGAGAGATAGAGATTTTATCCAAAAAAGGAAGCACTCAGATGCTCATTTATTAGGAGCCTAATCAAGAAATAAACAATCATGACTTCATTGGTTATGATTTTGTCATAATATCATACAAAACCATTGAAGCTGAATTCAAAGAAAGCAGGATGTCGCTGCCAGAAACATATGTTTTATGTGTAACGTCGAAAACCATTTTATAATGGCACCCTCTCATCCACCAAAAATATTATCAGCCTAGCAAACTTTGAAAGCCTAAAGATCCGGAATAGAATTCAATCATTCAATCTGTAGAATGATGCCCGTCATTTTGGACGAGATGAGTTTGAATCTTAGTAATCACTATCACTTTAGGTTTTTCAATTTACTTACTCAGATTTGAAACATGGCCACAAATATAAGTCTTCCCCCTCACCTAAGTAACCAAAATTTTCACTTCTAGTGTCTTTTAATTCATTTTGTGGACTAAGCTAACTAATTTTATATATGTAAACTGTTAGCGTAAGTATTATGTATTACAACTAGAATATATTCATTCCTAATGTCTTCTTTCTCTGTAATTACTATTTTAGATTCAAGGAGATAGACTTACCATCAACCTCTACTGTCTTTCCCTCCCCACAATTGCACTTCAGCTTGCGGTTTAGTATTTTAGCAAAATTTATCAAATTTAATCAAATTATAGTAATAATATACCTAGTTTCCTTTTTGGCTTAAATTTAATTGAGATCATAAGAATGCAAAGAAAAGAAATCAGATTTATGTTATTAAGAAATGGTTTTAAAAAATGAATTGTTTTCAGCTAGTTTACCCCATTTTGTTATTAATATTTTTCGAAAGTTATCTATTTTACTAAAAAATAAAAAAATTTTAAAGAAGAAATCTTTATATAATTTGGCGTGAACTATGTTCAGTTGATTGAAAGCATGTCTTTGTCATATAGAGGTGCAACCATTAAAAAATTTACTAAGATCCAGATTATAAGATCATCCTTATGAGTTGAGATGCATTGGCTGATCTAAATCTTAAGACAACATCACATGCTAGTAATATTCTTTCCTTTTGTTATTGTTATATAACTTAATGGACTTGTCCATTGCGAAGGTTTTCTTAATTGAACTTTAATAGAATTCAATTGTGGTAAGGGAAATACAATATAGTAATTACCGAATATGACATGATAAACCTAACATGTATTGTATTAAATGAGTACTAGCTAAGTAGTTTTGATTGAGAAAGTTGAACATAATAGAATGATTGTATTTGTTTTGAAGAACACATTTAAAGAGTGAATTATGAAGCTGTAAGGGGAAAATGAAATACTATTCAGAGTGTAAGTTTTATTTGTTGTCTTCCACATTTCATAAGTTGACTTGACTGACATTAAAATATGTTATCGATTCATTTATAGGATCGTTGGTCGCTCTTCCAAGGTCATTGTGAAGTTGACATAAGATCGTTTGTGATTATTATTCTCTTGAAGTTTAATACCTACAAATAGATGGCTTTTTTATAACGAGTTTTACACAAATAAAAATTAATATTATATTGTCTATAAACAATAATATTATATTACAATTAAAAAAGTATGTGTGTTTACCAATGAAATTTCATGTCGAATATTGAAAATCTTGGTAATGTTTCGAGAAAATCTCAAACTCGAATTGAGTTCTATCAAGCTAAGTTTTGAACTAGTCAATAAAGAACTATTTACGAACCACCCAGTTTGTTAAACCCCATATATAATATTTTGTCTTTGTCTTTTTTAAGAGTAGTTATTATAATTATTTTAAGTAATAATTAGTAATTTATACCAAATTTATAGATTGTGGGAAATGAATCATCCTTCTATATGTTAATTTAGATTATAAATGCAAATTTTACAATTTTTTTAATTTACATTGTATTAATTTATTACATGCAAAGTATTAATGAATTTGTAAGTTGATATAACTAATTAAGATGAAAAGAGAATTTAATATACCGCCAATAATGTAAACAGAGGATAAAGCAAGCAAATGTGGATTTGGTGAATGGGTAATATGAACTATTTACCAAAGTCACATGGGTCTGAATTTAAAGCTCAAAATACATGTATTGGACCTTTAACAGATTCTTATGTAATTGGGTTGTAAAGCTAGAGAGGGAAAGATGATAATGTATAGAAAGTGGATTGAAAGATCACTCATGGGCGTGGGATGAGTCGAGCTAAAAAATTGAGTAATCTTAAAAAATATAATCGATTTCGGATCAGGCCAGGTTTTAATAATAAGTTTTAATAAAAAAATCATAACAATTAATGAAAATAGTTATAATGAAATAATTGCAGGTACAATTGTAGTATAAAGTCACAAATTTAAGTTTTGATAATAGACCGTATTAATTTTTTTAGAATTATATTAAATTAATATATGTTTTTCTAATATATTACTTATTATTTCGGACATGACTTGAGTTTTAATGTTAAAACCAAATTTATCTTATATTTTATTCATGGTTCTTTTGGGGTCGTGCCCGAATGGCTTATCCTCCAAACATTGTCCAAACTCGTCCCGCAAAGGGCGAGCATGACAAAAAACGTGCCCAGATCTTCTGATGATTGTTCTTCGAGCTTGAGCTTGTAATTAGCTCAGCTTCAGTTATCATTATTAGCCTAAATGAGCCTTTGCTTAATTTGATTCGACACAAACTCTACCACAATGTACTTTATTTTATTCATATGTATATTATATTATATATGAGCTAAATAAAGTTCTTGTAATAAATTCCGTACACGTATAAGAGTTTTGTAAAACAATTAAAAGAAATTTTATTAAACAAATTGAAATAAATAAAACTACAGTAATTCAGAACTATACAAGCCTAATTGCGAGATTGATATTTAGCATTAGGAATCTCGGCTTGGTTTCGTAATGTCTAAAGTCGATTTAAAACTCGAGTTGAACTATGTGAAACTGAGCTTTAGTGGAGTTTTAATCGAGCAGAGAGCAAACTATTTGTGAACGTTAACACGACTAGGTGTTGTTATTTGTAAATACTAGTTCGTGAGTCTGGCTGAAAAAAAAATTTGTTTGAAGAAAATCGTGGTGATTATAGATAACATTGTTGAAAAAAAGACTAAATGCATCAAAACCTCCCTGAACTTGGTAATTATCGTTAGGTGTCATTTAGATCTTTCAAAAGTTCTGACTAACCTTTAAACTTAGTAAAAGTGCACCAGTTTGCCTCTTAAACGTCAATGTCAAATTCTGATTAGTTTGGTTTTTCAAATGTTTCATTTTTTAGATTTTCCATCTTCAACTAGAAGTTGATATATGACGTTGAGAACATAAACTAGTGCACTTTATCAAGTTCAATGGGCTAACTTGAACTTTTGAAAGATTCAGGGTGCCATCCGGCAAAAATTGCCAAGTTTAGGGATCCCAATGCACTTGGGAAAAAAACCAAAGCAAATGTAGATTGGACATGGGCTAGCATTAAAGCTACATGGGCCTGAATTTAAAGTTCGAAATTCCGTATTGGGCCTGCCTGTAACAGATTCTTGTAGAATTAATAAAACAGGAGGAGCACAGAAATAATGTACAGATTACGGAATGAACACATGCATCATGACTATCTAAATTCTGTCTTTAAGTTGCACTAAACAATGTACTTCAGTGATATTGGAAACAAAAATGACTAGACTTTTAAAAAAACTTCAGCCTGGTGTGTATAGAAATTGGTCTCAGTTTCGTTTATATTTTAGTAGTGCTCTATGAAACGAGACAAATGCAAGTATCAACTTTTAAAGAAGATGTATTAACTCATTCATCTGCCATCTTCAATTTCAGACTCACTCTCATCAACATGTGAGAACTCCATATAAAACATTATAAATTTGTATTTTTTATTGTTTAAATAAAACCATATAAAGTCAGTTTTGCTTGCTACAGGATGATTTCACCTGAATATTTTATAATTTATCATATCTGCTTCTATCCAAGCACCGTTTCCCCATTTTTCAAACCCTTTTCTTCTTCTTCTTCTTCTTCTTCTTCTTCTTCTCATCAGTCAGCTGCCATCCCTTACTTTTCTTGTAACATCTCTCGCCGTACCGCCTGCTGCTGATATTTCAGGTTTGTTTTAGTGTCTCTTTTCCCCCATTGCTATTCACAAGTGAAACACTTCGTCTTTGGTAGAGCCAGCTTTGTTTTCTCCAACTTAATGACTACAGATTTTCTCTGCCTTCTCAACTCGTTGATTTGAATTCGATTCTAGATTAGTTTAACCACTTTATGCAGCAAAAATATAAGCATGGCAGAGAATAGAACCAATGGTAAAGGAGAAATACTTCTAACTATCTCAGGTGAAGAAACCAAAAATGCCAATGGAACCCCAAAAGACTTCCCATCTCTTTCTTATGGAAAGAGTTGCCCTAATTCCCCTTTAAATCAATCCAAATCCACTGCTTTCTCTAATTCCCCTGAGATTTCACAATTTATTGGAAGCCCCAATTTGCCCCCAAAGATCCCAATAACCCCTAAAAGCATTCTCAGAAAAAGGTCCCTTACAAGATCAGTTTTCTCCAAACCCAGATCAAGATTCGGAGAACAGCCCTGTGCCGTTGATTCTACTGCATTGGAAGAGGCTGATACTTTAACTCTTCAAGAACAAATCACCAAAACTTCACCCAATAGGACTTCACTCAATAGAGACAAGGCTATAAACACTCCTAGGACTAACCCCGTTACTCCGAAAATGCCGTTAGTGGCCTCCCCCGGGGAGCTTGGAGATGAGGAGGATGAGATGGAGGAGGTGGTCAAGAAGGTCAAACTGAGTCAAGAAAGACATAGAAGAGTTGGAGCTAGAGTTGTCATTCAATGGATCCTTTTTCTTTGCATTATTGGATGCTTTGTGGCTAGTTTGACTCTTGACAAGTTGAAGAGGACCTTTTTGTGGGGCCTGGAATTCTGGAAATGGTGTGTTCTTGTGCTGGTAATATTCTCCGGAATGTTAGTTACTAACTGGTTTATGCTCTTTATAGTTTTCTTGATTGAGAGGAACTTTTTGTTGAAGAAAAAAGTACTTTACTTTGTTTATGGGTTAAAAAAAAGTGTTCAAGTGTTTATTTGGATAGCTCTGGTTCTTACAGCCTGGGGATTTTTGTTCAACCACGGCGTTAAAAGATCGGCAAACGCCACAAAGATTCTAAATTACGTAACTTGGACTCTTATCTCCCTTCTTATAGGATCCTTTTTGTGGGTTGTGAAGACAACATTGTTGAAAATCTTAGCATCCAATTTTCACGTGAACAAGTTCTTCGATAGAATTCAAGAATCGATCTTTCATCAGTATGTTCTGCAAACCCTTTCGGGGCCTCCACTTATAGAGCAGGCCGAGAAAGTCGGGAAATCAACCAGTACAGGCCAGCTAAGCGTGAGAAAAACGAAAAAGGGTAAAGTCACGAACGAGAAACGGGTAATCGACATGGGAATGCTTCATAAAATGAAGCAAGAAAAGGTTTCGGCTTGGACAATGAAGGTTTTGGTTGATGCAGTGACAAGTTCCGGTGTGTCAACTCTGTCTAATGCGTTGGATGAAAGCGTTGACTATGGAAGTCAACAAACCGATACAGAGATAACGAATGAGATGGAAGCAATCGCCGCTGCCTATCAAATTTTCAGAAATGTAGCAAAGCCCGGGTCGAAGTAATAAAATTAACTCGGTTTTCCTATGTTATTATGTGCTTCCTCTATTTTTTTAACTCCTTTTGTTTTGTGAATAGGTACATTGATGAAGAGGACCTTTTGAGGTTCATGATTAAGGAAGAGGTCGATCTGGTTTTACCGTTATTTGGAGTATCTGATGGACAAATCGACCGAAAAACATTGACCGACTTGGTGGTACAGTCGCTTATTTTGTGCCTGTAGTATGAATTGAGTTTTTTTATAAGACTATTTTGGACCCTTTGGTATGATCATTTTACTCATTTGGTCCCTCTGTGTTAGATGTTTTGACATGTACTGTTCCAGTGTTCCAGTATCATATTTTTTTTTTAGTTTTCAAATGTTCAAAAACCATATCATTATCTTTTACTGTTTCGGTTGCTAATTTATTGGAAAGTTTGTTTTGTTTTTTCTTGTATATAGAGACTGCAATTTATGAATTAATGAAGTAAATATGCTGATATTTTCCCTTTCATTTGTTTTATGCTGATGCTTCAATATATTGCTCTATTACATATTTTATAACATTCTTCCATATATGTTATTCAATTGTACCATGTAGTTTTATTCGATAGCGTTACCTTTTCGGTCCCTTTAGTACATATTATGTGATATTTTATTAAAATAATTTGTAACACTCGGAGTCCAAAAAGTTGAGTAATTGAATACTGCAAGGACCAAATGAGCAACAAATGTACAGCACAAGGACCAAAAAGATAAAAATTTACAGAGCAGAGGATCAAAAAGAAAAATGGGCCAAAAAGTCCTATTTGCCTTGTTTCTTTCATGAATAATTATTCTGCGGTCTTGAATAGGTGAAGGTTTACAAGGATCGGAAAGCACTCGCTCATGCTTTAAGTGACACGAAAACAGCAGTCAAACAATTAAACAAAGTTGTGACAGGGATCCTTCTTGTCATTTGCATTATCATCTGGCTTCTTTTGATGGAAATCGCAACAACGAAAGTGCTTGTTTTAATCTCGTCGCAGCTCGTGGTGGCGGCTTTTGTGTTTGGAAATACCTGCAAGACCATATTCGAAGCCATCATTTTTGTTTTCGTAATGCATCCATTTGATGTTGGTGACCGTTGCGTTATCGACGGCGTTCCGGTAAGTCTAACGGTCAATATTTTTTTCCCTTTTCCGTTTTCGAGGCCTATGTTGATCTCCGTTTGCCTTTTTTTAAACTTGACAGCTGTTGGTTGAGGAAATGAACATCTTATCTACCGTTTTCTTGAAGCTCAATAACGAAAAGTTGTACTACCCGAATTCCGTTTTGGCTACAAAGCCGATCAGCAACTACTATAGAAGCCCCGACATGGGTGATACTATAGAGTTCTCAATTGATTTTGCAACACCTGTAGAGAAGATTGCTTTACTCCGAGACAAAATCAAGAAGTACATTATTTTATTTTGATCCCCCAATTTTTAATTTTTACATTTCACTCCCTAAAGTTGGCAAAATCGATACAATTTGACCCTTTGCCTTTTCAGATATGTCATTTTTTTATTTCTGTTCAAGTACAAGCTGACACGTGGCATTAAGTAGATAAACTGTAACCCTTGACTTTTTGTGACAAGTTCAGGGGCAACCTGTACCTTTGGCCTTTGATTTTCATTTGCTCCAAGTTTTACCATGGCATGATTTTGTATTGAAAACGGTTTTTCTTCTTTGATTAGGTGCCTCGAAAAGAATCCGCTACACTGGCATCCGAACCACAGTGTAGTGGTGAAGGAGATGGAAAATATGAACGAGCTAAAGATGGCGCTCTATTGTAACCACACTATGAACTTTCAAGAATTTGGGGAGAAGAATAACCGCCGGACTGAACTGGTTATTGAAATAAAGAAGATATTCGAAGAGCTTGATATTAAATACAGTCTTTTGCCTCAACAAGTTCATCTCACAAATTTCGCATCGGAATCAATAGCTCTGACCAAACGATGAATTTTTTGCATCAGAGTCGAATTTTGCAGGCGCATGTGAGTAGGTTCGTGTTTTAATCCTGTGGACTTAAATTTCAAAACTGCATTTAAACTCAGTTTTGTTTAAATTGGTGTTATTGGCAGTTCTTATTCTCTTTTATTTGGACTGAACTAATCGCTGACACTTCTAATCTCAATTGTATCGATCAGGTTATCACTTGAAGAATGCACACGAAAACTATAGATTCAGCATTATACTCGATGAATGCCAATCGACACAACTGACTGATCGGTTATTAACTTGGAGAGTAGATTAGTTAACTACTTTAGTTTATGCAATGTTTATGATTTAACGTTCTTCATAGAATCCTTGTTAAGTAACAAAATTTTGGGCTTTTTTGCCCCTCCTGTGCAGATTTTGAGCTTAATATACTTCTCTTTCTATCAAAAAAAATACTCTTTGATTAGGGGTATATCAGGTATCAGAAGCTTTTGTACTCAATGCGGCTTTGGTTAAATTCCACCCATGGATTTTGTTTTACAACTTCGCGACGTAACCTATAACTAAAAGGTTAGAAAATGTATGTATTAATAAATTGGGTGATATTAGCGAAAAAATTATGGTGTACCTTGGAAGTAAAATACTCTCAGAGTTGTGATATTATAATCAGGGTAATGCCATATCTTATAACTATGAATTGAATTGAATTTATTTTTGAGATTATGAGTCCAAGATAACATAACATCACACAACACGGGAGTTGGATTTAAATGTTCAAATTTGAAATAATATAGGAGGCCAAAAGGCAGCAACAATTCAATTTTACTAAGCATCACAAAAAAAAGCTCCAATATGAAAATTCAGTATGACGTTTTAGAAATTGAAATGATGCAGTTGTGATGTTTTAATGCCAATCAAACAGACGGATAACCTCGTCCTTCATTTCCATTCAAGATTGTTAGAATTTTTTCCATAACTGTATTATACCTTTTTTGTCAAGAAACATTAGTTTTTTTTTCTCCCATGACATTGGTTTAACTGAGTTGAAATAACATAAGTAGAAAATATCATAACTTAAAAGCAAAAAAAAAAAAAGCATATAAAATATCTTCAGCAGGAGCTGATGACCCAGCAAATAATCTAAGGTTTTCTAGAAGAGAAACATTTTTTTATAGGAGTTTCACAATAATGGTCCATATGTTGCACTCCATCACTCATTCCTCCCACTTACAGTAATGTCCATTAAATTCACCCCATAATTAATGGTTGTAAGTGAAATTAATATTCATATTTTCTGGAGTTCATAATGATAAAAAAAGACAAACAATTATGAATGAAAATACTAAGAATGTATAATGAAAAAAAAAAAAGACATACAATTATGAATGAAAATAATAAGAATGTAGTAGGTACTTAATTAGGTAGCATATATAATGAACCTGGAAAGAGGAATGCCTCACAAATGATAAAAATTTTTAGACAAAAGATTTCATTTGATATATGAATGTCTACATTAAATCCCAAACCAACAGTTTTAACATTTTGTTTTTGGCCTCAAATTGCAGGCTATTCCTATATATAAATGGCTTCAATTTCTGAAAGCCAATCCATGGCCTGGTATGAATCTTGCATCATCCTCTGTATACACATGTGTCTCATTCAACAGCCTGAAATACACCATAATCAATTATTTTTAGAATCTTAGTTAGAAATGTCATTGGTTTTATGCTTCTTAAATTAGAAAAAAGAAAAAAAGAACTTACGATAGAGAAAGAGTCTTATTCAATGTGGTAGAGGAGAGGAAAGCAGCACCATTTAAATAGAGTAATTCGCCCTCTATTCTTTCTTCGATTCTTCTATCAATCTCTTCAGCTTTTATAGCGAATGGTTCATCTGAGGCCTACATTAGTTAAACATTAACATAATATAGTGTACAATACATCTATTAACATATTACTCTCTTTTAATTTTTTTTAAAAGGAATTAAGTAGGATTAGCGTACCATAACCCATCCCCATGTGTCAGCAAAAGATGGCACATGAGCACTGTATGCAACCACATCTGCCCACACATCACCAAAAGAAATAAATAAATTATAAACTTAAGAGAAAAAATACATATATATATTGCTTAATACATTTGTATTTTGTATAGAAACTTACATTTAAAGACCTGTTTAATTGTGTTATATATGGAGGTGAAAACCTCTTTGTGGGTAAAAATGCCTGCCGGCCCAGCCTGCAATAATACACCATTTAAAACATCAGTTGACAAACCAGCTGATCGAAATTTTCATTTAATACAAGCGAATTCGCACCGTTTGTTTAAAAGTTAAAAAAATCGAGCCTAGAAAAAAAACCTGAGTGACAAAGATGCCATTAGGATTGAGTCTGGGCTTTAAAATGGATTCATAGAAGGATTTAGTGTAGAGCTGATAAGAAGGTCCTCCTTCAACTGGATCAGCCAAGTCTCCCACTATTATATCATATTTTTCATTTTTCCTCCTCTCCAATTCACCCCTATTTCCATTGTATATGTTAATCAATTAGACACTTCACGGTTACAAGATTACCAATACAAAAAGTAATGGGTTTAAAATTAATTACTTGGCACAATTAATAACTAGATTGAGCCTCTTGCTAGAAAATGCTTGTTGATTTACAGTTAAATGTTTACGGCAGAAATCTACCACCTCCTGCACATTTTCAGATTATTTTTTTTTCAATACAACATTTCAATTTTTTTTAATATCATTAGTGATAAGAAAAAAATAATGAAAATACCTGATCAATATCACACATGACAACTTTATCAATGGATTTGTGTTTAAGAGCTTCCCTTGCAGCAGATCCTTCCCCACCCCCCATTATGAACATATTTTTTGGCCTGTTAGAGTAACACATTTTATAATTTTCCTTTAACCATAGAAAAACTCGTACTATTATGTGGTGTAGCATTTGGTTTGAAATAAATTATTAGCAAAAAGAGTACTGACTTGGGGTGACATAAAAGTGCAGGATGAATTAAACACTCATGATAAATGAACTCATCAACTTCTGCACTCTGCATCTTTCCATCAATCACCAACACCTTTAACCAATTTATAAAATCAATTTTTCAGCATTTGAAAAGAAAAAAAGAAATTGTATTAATATCAAAAACACATATACGTATATATACTGACCTTGCCAAACCTCTTGGTATCCAAGAGCACGATGTCTTGAAACTCGCTAGCGCCCTTATGCAACACACTGTATCAAACATAAAACGATAAGTATTTCCATTGAGATAATACTGTTAGCATGAAAACATTGTAATAACCCGAAAGGCGGACCTATTTAAGGCAAAGGACCATTTGAGGTCATCATCAATGGTTTCTTCATACCAAGAAGAGTGATCTTGGTTATAACCATTATTATCAGTGCAAAGCTTTGAGAAACCATTGCTATAGATTATTTCAACAGCTTCACCCATTTTAGTTATTTGTTTTTTTTTTTTTTTTTTGGCAAAATGAGGTATAGATTGGATATGTCTCAAACACTGCAGGGACTATCTCAATTTATAGAAGCATATGTGAATTATGTAGGTACCTCCAAAAAGAGACATCATTATTACCTTTTACAACTTACTATTCTTGAATACATGATGGCTGTAGTGTTTTATGTAGGTTTAAAGCAACCCAAAAAATAGTATCCACTTCCATAATTTAATGAATGCTCAACCATTTTTATAAATTTGTTATGTAATCAATTGTATCAGTATGTCAATCTGAGTTTCAGTGGTTACTTCGAAAAATATTGTACTTAGTTTTTATCCAACCTTAGTTCGTATAGTATAAAGATTAGAGAATATTGAGAACCTATACAAAGTCAAATACCAAAAAGATTTGTTATAAAATTTAAGTTTATGTGTTACATCTGGGTATTTGTTGTTGTTGACGTGGTTTTTTTGTTAAATCTATAACTATTTATTTCCGAAACAACCACTCGTAAGTCATATGGAGGTAGTTACTGAACATGAGCCAACCGAACATTGAGCCAAGAATTCAAAGAATACCTGACATGTCACAATTCTCTTGCTCAATACTAATTTCCCGATCGAACTTAGGCATCGAAGTACCTACCTGGCATCCCGGCTAGCCCCTCTGATTGTCTACTAGATCAACATTAATTTTTTTGGTGAGATCACGAACTAATGAGTATACAAGAACAATAGCTCAAATTATTGTTTCTTACATGTTGCATATTTGGTGTTTGACCTAGTCAGTTATCACTTTTTTTATGTATGGCCTATTCATCTTTTGTATAAATAGTTCACGGATAATTCTGTATCAACAAGTTTATACAATACTGTAAATAAAACATATTCAAGCTTCAAATAGCGATATTGATATTTCTTTTTTTTTTTTTTTTGTTGTTCATTAGAGGAACATTCAATTCACAAAAATTTAAATCTCTACAAACCAAATAATATGTCGTATACAAAATAGGCATAACTGAATATATTGTACATCAAATAAATAATTTTAATATGTTAGATATCACAAATCATTTAATTTAAACAACAGGACTCAAACATATATTTAATATAAATTTTACTCGTCAACTTCTGCACTTATGTTATTTTATTTTCGTGGATATATGTTGGTCCCGTTTAGCTTAATACACTCGGATAGAGGGGCGTGATTGTCTTAAACTTATTTTCTAGGTCACTTATTAGTTCTTTAAGAAAATATTACTAAGTGTGGTGAGTCAATTAGTTATATGATGGAATGCGAACAGAGATAAGGTCCGAACTAAACTTACGAACTGGGCTAAATCTTATTTAGCAGATTTTGCCGAGTAAGAATACTCAGTAGAGCTGACTAACACAACACTTAGCATAAATACAACCGATATGGAAATGATGTGTACCGAACAAAATACTTTGTTGAGTAATATAAAGAGATAAAAGTTGAAGGGAATCATATAGAGCAAACCTTCCGCCTATGTCCAGATCCCAGAATTCTTCTTCGAGCTTTAATGCACTATTTGATTACTCCTTTAACTATGCGGAAAAGCCTTTACAGCCTTCACAGCAGGTAATTTACAAGTGAGTGCCTTCTAAGCTATTCTATCTTCTAACAGTTTGAGCAACCTTCACAAATTGTTATCACTCATAGTATGTAAAAAGAGATTGAAGAAATAACTTATAAAACATTGTTCAACTTACAGATTAGATGGATTACAAATTGATTGATCTATTTGACTTTTCGAAGAAAATAAGGTAGATATGCAAATCTTCTAGTTTGAGAATTTCTTGATTGTATTTATAGGGAAAGATTGAAGTATTCATTGCAAAGTTGTCCTTTAATTCGTTTAAGCTACAATATATCTTCTAGTCTGGTCTTCAAGCTTCTCCTCGTTTGAGACAAATTTGAATCTGTTGTGAGATAGATTACTAACGGTTGATGTGCGCGATTAATCAGTTAATCTGCGAGATTAAATCGTTGAATGAGAATATACCCCAATCTTGATCTTTAAGTTAATTCTTTCTGGCGATGAAGAGTGCGTGATGGTATGTGGCTTCTTGCAATTTATTTTAAGTCCTGACGTTGCATAATGGCGCGGCTTAGGTCTGAAATGCGACGAGACAGTTCGTTTTTCTTGGACTTTAGTATTTACAAGCCGACATGCCAACTAATAGCTTTTCCTTCAGACCACATAAATATTCCTTATTTATTTCAGAGTCCGATCATCTTTAAAATCTGTTAAGCATCAACTAGGAATATTTCCTTCTAGGAATAAAAGGTTAAAAACATGTGCATTATAACAAAATAACACTATTCACTCAACATACAAGTACAGAAATTAAGAAGCTGAGTTTAATTCTTATTTTACCAAGATGGGTATACTTACTCAGCAGCCAGTGCTAGCAAAATAAACTAAGTTCCTTAAGTCAGCAGAATTAGATAAATTATCTTTTACTAAACCTAATCAACTCGAGTAAAATGTTAATTATTATATTGAGTTATAGATGGATAACCTACGGATTTACATTGTCAAAAACTTTAACTCTAAACTGTAGATCAAATTTTTAAATTAGGTTCAACAATGTATAATACAAAATAAATTGGACATTGCCTTTGGTTGAGCAAACATACTTTAATTTATTAAAAACAAATTATATTTATAAAGTTTAAGTTATTAATCAAAGGATTGTGAAATTGTGTGCCCTTAAATTAATTTTAATTTTTAAAATAAAAAATGTTAGAATCATAGGAAATTAGTCCAAAAATGAACAAGGTTGAGTGAGTGGGAAGGATTTAAGCATAAGAAAATATAAAAAGGGTAATCCGCATGGGATAATGGTAGGCCCCTTGGTGTTGCAATAGTGAAGTGGGCATTAGGCACGTGGACAGCATGAGCCATAGGCGGAACGTGTTTTTTTTTTTTTTCTTGTGAAAATTATATAAAAAATGAGTATTTTAATGTGTACAAAATACATTGTAATTGTATACATTTTTGTCATGTGTACCAACAGGACATATCTTCATATGACTTTATCTGTTGTTTATACATATAACGAAAACTATGTCAAAAAGTATTCTTTCCACGTTAAATTTTTTTATATTAAAATAAAGTCGGATGTAGAGAATTTGTTATAATAAAAGTGGGATTAAGAATCTCAAAATAGATTTGGTTGCATGTCCTTTTACAAATATTGAGATAGAGGAAGATGAAGATGAAGATGGTGGCCAGGTTTGAGTGGGGTGAGACCACAATTTCGAAATGCATAGAGATTGAAACCACCCGTGATGGCATTGTAAATTCAAATAAGACTAGTCAATTAATTGTCTGTTTCATTGAATTGTTTAAATATTACTAAGACTAATCAATTATACATTTTTTTTCAAAAATAATATGTTTAAACTTTAAAACATTACAATCTAAAATCTAATAAACATAATTTGATAAATAATATAAATATGTTTGCAGTGAAAAAAAAGATGCTGATATAGAAGTTTCATAGATATAACGAATTACGTTTGATTAGAAAATAGATAAAATTTTAAATTTTACATGTAATTTAGTATTTACTCATTCTCATAACGATTAGTCAAGAATATTAAAATCGTCGTTTGAGAGAAGAAGGGCCAATAGTAATATCAAAATTTTATATGTCATCTTATTTTTCAATGTTACTTTGAATTTGAGAAAATCTATCAATTTACTCCTTAAGTTTATTTAAAGTACAAAATTAATCTATCTACTTTCTGAAACACATAACCACCTCCACCATAAGAGAGGTAAATAAACAAAAAAAGTTGTCACGTGAGCAACAACTGGCAAATTGGTGGAAGGAAGGTTAAACCAGTCATTAGCGTCAATTTCATAGAGTTGTTAATACATTATGCCTAATAATAAATTTTAAATAAAAGAAGGCA
The DNA here is from genome assembly GCA_949673415.1 of Euphorbia schlechtendalii. Classification (NCBI taxonomy): domain Eukaryota; kingdom Viridiplantae; phylum Streptophyta; class Magnoliopsida; order Malpighiales; family Euphorbiaceae; genus Euphorbia; species Euphorbia schlechtendalii. The sequence continues at coordinate 41,417 of CATIWQ010308719.1, forward strand.
ATGAATGGGAATGAGTAAAGGCGTGGGGAGAGTCCACTAAGTAAGAAGAGGGTGGAGAGCCCACTTCTTTATAATCCCATGTCTTTTCGTGCATTTCCTGTCCTCTTCCTTTTACCTTTTTGCCCCTTCTCTTCTTCTTTAACCACTTAACCCGATTTTACGTGTTTGGAACCCTTCGCTCAGGAAGGATTCAATTCGATCTGTTTTTATACATGATAGTAAATCCAGCCACATCTTGTATGATTCATATACATTGACACATCTTTTGCTAAAACTTTAGTAAACTATTATTAAACAATGGAGTAAGAATTTGGGAATTTGGGGGGGGACATGCATAATACATGCTTTGATGCATATATGTAAATGTAGAATATTACAAAAATTCCAAACAGAAAGACGTGATAATATTGAAATTTGGATTGATGGATAATAATAGATAAGAAATATATGAATATGTAATGTGCAAAGGGGCAAAGTGGACCACTTAAAAAGATAGATGGTAGAGCACCGAAAGGAAGTGCTCAATTTGTTTCATCCTTTTCGTGCAATGGGTGAGACATCAAAGATAGCTCACAATTATCATATTTTAACTAAAATTTGGTATAAATTAATGGGTAAATGGATAGTTATCACCATAATTTATGTCACCCCAATTTTGAACATCTCCAGTAGTTTTCTAAATTTGGTAAAAGTGTATTCGCTAACCCTCATATCACGTGTCACTTTTTATTACGTCTTTGATAAATCAAACCAATCAAAAAGTAACACGTGATATTGAGAACTCGCAAGTGCACTATTTCTAATTTAGTGGACTGGTATGGACTTTTTAATGTTAGGACGACATCTAGTAAAAAGTGACAAGTTCAAGGAGCAAACTACACATTTGACCTAAATTAATTACTATCATCATCATTGTTTTAAAAAAGTGTTAGACGCTAGTCGGGCGGTCGAAAATTAATCGGGACCTAGACAGACTTAGGCACTAATCGGCAGGGTCTAAACGTTAGGCGTAGTCAGATGACGACTTTCAAAATAAAGCCTAGGCGGAGTTAAGCGGGGACTTTTGAAACAGTGATCATCATAAATGGTTGGTAAAGTTTTGGATACTTAGAAGGTGTTTGAGGGGTCATATAGATCCATGACATTATTTCCATATTTGAATTTTCTCGATCAAAGAATTTTTATCCAATTAATTAACTATACTTAATTGAAAAATATATACCATGAAGTCAAAAAGGTATATGTTTTCTCGTTGTTATCTACATATGCGTTCATTTAAACAATTTTTTGTGTGCAAGATATGTATAGATCAACGAGAAAAATCATGCCAAGGAATATGAAAGAGAAAATTTTCATTCTTACATAGAATTGAATATTCGCACATTCATACATGTGTCGAAAGTCGTAGAATCAAAATGTTATACTCTATTTATTGTGAGTTCATCATGATCCACCTCGATTCTGGGCTTCGGGACTAAGGTTAGTAATTTTACTCAAGTTCATTCCTTTTATCCTTCAATTTTCATTGATTCTAATGTTTTTATGGTTCATTCTTATTGTATTAGTACTTATCAAATCCTCATCTTGAGGTGAAGTAATATTTCTAGAGTTTTAATTTTAGAATTTTGCATTGAACTTAATTCATTAGGATGATTGCTTTTCCCCTAGCTATAATTCCTTTGTTCAAATCATGTATAAAATATAATCCCATGATGTATTATGGTAATTTCTCATTGTAAGGGCGGCTCTTTGTCATTTTCATTATCTTTGTGCCTATATTGTTTTTTAATTAATTATCTTTATCTATTCCCATTATATTAAAAGTCAATGGATTTTATAAACCTAAGAAAATAACATCTCAAAGAGGGTCAATCTCATGCTTCTATACTTATATCATTAAAACAAATATTAAGTACTTTTTACTTTGATATTTCTACATTATACGAGCCAAATCAGCCATAATATTTGATTCCATCAAAATTTCTTACAAGATATAAATTTCACAAAAAAATACAATGGTCGTCACTAATTCAAGTATGAAGTTTGACGCATAGAACTACTTTTAATGATAAATAGTTTAATCGAAAAATTAATGATAAATTCAGTGAATTTATGAAAACAAAGTAAACTTCACTACTTCAAATTGATTAACTTTATTTAATTTGTTTTATAAACATATAGTATTTACATCAATAGAAGAAAATAGCACAATATAGCACTTGCATTTATTGACTAATAGCACTTTAGCCATATCCTTACATGTCTAAACTTCCCCCAGATAGTCTAATGCCCCCGAGCTTTTTAAATTTTATCTTAATCTCATGAACTTGGCAAAAGACCACACGTTCGTCCATGAAGATCACATGTCCTTTTTTGATTGAAAAGACATAAATCAGGAAAATAACATATTTGAAATAAAAATCATTAAAAACTAACATGTGACATTTAAACTGATTTACTTTTAGATTTAAGAGACGCTCTTAAAATTTCAAAGAGTAAATATATTATTTGGGCCAAGTTTGGGTAAGATTTATTAACATTTTGAATAACATTTTCAATAAATATGAGATCGATGAATCCCTTTAACATGTGTAAAATAAGAGATGATACGGAAAAACGAGTTAATTCCAACTTTTCAAGCACTAGTGCACGTAAATTTTACTTATTTTCCAAAAAAAAAACATAATTCAAGATATTTCTTGAAAATCCGACTCGGAAAGCAGGAGAAAACAACTTATACTCGCACTTGTAAAAAAATGGAGTGTGATGTGAATTATATAATAGAAATGATATCAAGAGCTAGTGCTCCAAAAACTTATCTTCTTTTTGGGCACTCAATGTGTCTCCAAAAGCAAAGGCCATGCCGTCAATTTGTCTAGCACACGTGCTCTTAGTGCGTGATATGAATTCAATTTCAACCCATATCTATATAAATTTGAAAATTTTCATGATAAAATTAGCAAGAAAATCAAAGTTGGCTTTTCAATGTTGCTTAACTAAACTTGTCAATGAAAATTCTAGGACGACTCATTGTCAAAACAGATAGCTTTTAAATTAAAGTCAAAACCCAAACAATCTCATGGATGTTGAACCGTTGTTATTAATGTGCTCCACCAGGAATGCAAAAAGGGAATTGGTGATTTAATTAAGTCAACCCAAAAACAATTATTTTCGAAAAAAATTCTTAATTCAACACTCCTTCCATGTTCATCGATCATTTTCAGAAGATGTGGAGTATTTAAAAGAGATAAGCCTAAAAAATAGGTGAGAGAAAATGAATATAATAAATTGAATGGTGGACACGAAATTAAACGCTAGAACATTATTCTTTTTCCAAATATATTTTTATTTCAATGATTGTAAAGAAATAGCAAATAGGTGCTCTATCCACCCATGAAGGCGTGGCCAATTTGGCATTTTCTTAGCTTACCATTTGCAGGTTTTTGATTGCTTTGTCAATTGCACATGCTCTTTTGCACCTATTACCTAATTTCCAACCCGCATAAACTTACCAATCACAAAAAAATTCATTTTTTCATTCAAGAATGACAAATTATTTTTTTAGATTTGCATATGTGAGGCCATATTCTTTCAACTTGAATTTAATTATTTCAGTAAAATTCTAGATATATTGAATTCTTTTCATTTCAGTTTAGTGTAATTGAAATGAACAAAACCTTAGTTACGTTTGAAAATAATTAGAATAACTAATAAAAAAATTAATAGTTCGCTTCCATGCATATAGTGTAGCACAACATATGCCCTCCCACCAAAGCGAAAAAACACCAAAGAAAAGAAAGAACAAACTCCAAATAAATTCAAGCTGGAGTCAGTCAAAATCTACGAGGGGACAAAAAAATCATCAAAAAGAAAAAAAAATCCCTGATTGCTACTTTCAAAACAGCAAAGATAATTTAATACTTTCAAAACATCAACATTTTAAAAACAACTACAATTCAATTCTCATTGCTTAAATACTTAAAGAGCAAACAGTTCTAAATAGGTTTTTCAAAATTCGTGATGTTTTAACTATGTGCATTGATCACGAGTGAAAAATCCCTTAAATATATCAACTACTATGGAATTGTTTCCTCGCATTAAGTTGGCATAAGAGAAAACGAAAAAGAAAAGCTAAGCCATAGTTTTACAAAGTAGAGTTGCTTTTACAAGTAGGGATAAAAATAACCTTTCTGTTGAGAAAGTTTCAAAACAAGGTGGACCTTCGAGGTGGCAGGAAGTTAGAGGCGATATTCTACATGTCATGTATTATTGTTGAATTAGAGCTAAAAGGGACCAGGGTATATTTGTATAAGCAAGGTATGTCAGTAATTAGTAAATAACTTCCGCATTAGACAATAATAGTTGGATTAAGCTGTTACCAACTAACTTTTGCTTACAACTTTCTTGTGATCAATTATTTTTATGTAGCATAGCCACTTCATTCATATCTTGAATCTTTAAACTTCTATTGTAAATTTTGAGTTAAACTGAATAATACAATCTTTTAAGCTTCCAATAATTTACAATTTGAAAATTACAATTAGCTAAAAGCTTCTGATGATTACACTGACTTGTTTGGATAGCTGTTGCTGAAAATTTTGTTTCTGAAAAATGCAAAAGGCAGCTGCTGAACCAATTCTCATATAATCAAGACAAAAATTTTGAACATAACGTCAGCCAACTTAAGATACGCTTATTAGAGACCCACAATGACAATTTTGAATATTATTTAGTCTACCAACTTAAGTCTTACGATACGCTTCACTTAAAGCAAAAAATGCTCTAGTTTGAGGCTATTGCTCGTAAAATTTCAAACACCCATGTTAACAGGATCAGAAGATATATTTTGCTCGAAACTCCAAATCCATGAAGTTTTGCTAAGCAGTTAGTTACATGAACATATGAGCTTGTTTATGCCTACAAAATCCACCAAAAAGATTTCAAACGAAACTTTTTATCAGCCAAATAGATTGTCCCCACATTTGAGGACATTCTAAGATGGACGAATGACAACAAAACACTCTCATTACAAGCATAAACTGCAATAAACCCATATGCCATGTGACAACTGCGCCAGTAGCTCAATGTGGTCAAGCACTTTTTGATAACAATCCATCAACGGCTAAAGCTCCGGTGAGCCACCCAATTGAAAAAATTAAATCTAATATTTTATGTTCTCACCCAACACTCAGAAAGCAGAAAGGTGTAACCATCAACACAGAAATGAAGGTATAAAATTAAACTGAAAACTAATTCTACGGCATGGCAAACGACAAAATTGTTGAAAACTCATAAATTACTTGTTTGAGACAAACTTGAGGTACTGAATAACAAAAGCCAACACAAAAAAACTAACAATTCATAAGCGTCTACCATCTGTCTCCCCTAACATTATATATAAGAACCAAAAAAGCAGCCATGAAATAAGTAGTACAAACTTGCTCAAGATTTAGGCAACTGGAATCTCAATATTGGTAGTAGTGAGCACTGGTGGAATGTACTCCTCTTCTTCCTTTGGAGGGTGGATTGTAACCAGATCAGGCAACGGTGTCATGGGTCCCACCTTGCCCTTAGGATCCCAATCAAGCATAATCTTCACCTTGATTCCAAGAACACCCTAATTCCATACAAAGAGTACCATTTAAGGGAAAGAGCAGATCCAATCATAAAAAAAAAGGAGAAACGTTTCAACTGACCTGTCTTAGAAGCACATGTCTCACTGCAGAGTCGATGTACTCCTTAACAGGTTGTCCAGAGGAAATCATGTATCCGTCCTTGAACTTCATTGACTTGGCTCTCTGGGCTCTCAGTTTCCCGCTCACAATAACCTACATGGATCGTCAATAGTGAAATTACAAAGACTATTATGAGCTCATATAAAACTGAAAACACGGAAAGTATGAGGGCACATACCTCACATCCTTTTGCTCCACTTTCCATAATAAATCTCAAAACACCATAGCATGCCCTGGAAAAAAATCCAGGTCATCAAACTCAATAATACATCACTCAAGTACTAGTACTCAGGCATACGCATGCAACTTACTGTAACTTTAACACTTGAATAAAAAGGAAAAGAAAAGAAAAACGAATGAATTCCTCCATGTCTTCAAGCACAGTACAAGTAAAAGTGTGAAACTTTGGACGTATAAATATGGACATGGTTGACCATTTAACAGTAAAAACACATTAGAATAACAGAAAGCAGTTTAAACACACCAAAATACATTTGACCTATCAAATTTTACTTAAGATGGAGATGTAGGATGGTAATTCTAAAATATAGCACCAGGATAGGAGAAGCTTGACAAGACTCAAAAGCTTTAGACAGTCCTCTATAAGCAATAATCAGAGGGGAAAACAATGCTTACATAAAAGGCCAGTACCCAAAAAACATAAAAGGGATGGAAGGAAAATAGTTAAGAGCAGAAACAGACCAATTCCCAAGTACTAGGCAAGAAATAATGGTGAAGTTAAAGAATCTTCCAATCAGAATTGAATAAGACGAACATTAGGATGCAATTCTTCAACACAAACAGACAGATAAAATTCAAATATGCAGTGAACAAAATGTAATAAACGCATTTTATAAGAAAAATTGCCAAAAAATTTTTAAAGTACCTGCTAAGCTATCAAAAACACCTACTAAACTTTTGGCTATTAAAAATAAAGGATAACTGATGGGGAAAGAAATTTTGCCATCCAATTTATTATACAAAGAACATGACCATTGTTCCTTGGTTTACAAAAACTAGATGGCATCACCAGATATAGTCATCCTCAGACACGAGATGGTATTTGCAGTAAACCAACTTGCTGTAAAGATGACTTGATCTAGTAAGTACTGCATGAGTTAACTGCTAGCGAGCACAAGCAAACAACTTAAAAGGTAACAGAATCGACAAATTGACAACAACAGCACAAAAATGAACAGAAAAACAACCGTTGGTTACTGATCAACAGTAAAATATTTCTAACTGGAACATACCTACGAACAGCAAGTCCTCCAAGGAGCTTGTAACGGAGAGACTCAGCCTGTGCAATGGCACAAAGACCCCTATTGTTAACTTTCTCAGCATAGAGTTCAACACTATTTTCAGGAAACTTGAATCGTTTCTGAACAACAGAAGTCAGCTCCCTGATTCTTCTTCCCTTCTCACCTGATAAAAAAATGTCAAAAACTAACTGTGAATCAAGTGACTCATATTTGCTGCAAACATCAAGAAAGGTAACAAAATTATAAAAAAAACATGAATGAATATAGAACTTAAAAAGTTACAGTGAAAATCCAAATGATAATCTTGTTAAATTGAATATTACATACTAATCATTCAGAAATGCAATTGATATAACAAAAGATAATAAAGTAAAATAAATTAGGGACTGGGATAATTGGATTGTATTTCAACATTCAGCTAATATAAAGATAAATGCCAACTAAATTAAAAAGAATACGCTCAAGTAGTTACCAAGAACATTTTGGGTACGAGTGGCCCTGATAATGATCTCAGTACGCATAGGAGTGACCCTAACTTCAACACCAGAATATCCATCCTCAGCAAGCTCTCTCGTAAGAACTTCATTCAGCTCAGCATAGAAAACCCCATCGGCGACAAACTGCGCAAAAAATAGAAATGAAAAGAAATGAAAGCCCGTCTGATGATCCACAATCGGAAAAAGTAAGCAAATGCACAAAAACAGGACATTTTATTGGTTTTCCTACAAAAGTTCCAATTCTCTAAACGGCATGACAATCTGAACAGCTTCAACGTAGTTTAAGCTGGTAAATTACATATGATTTTCACCGAGATTTATTTGAAGATCGATAAACCATTTCAAAAATTCAGATAAAGAAACCCAACTTATAAAGAATTCAATTTCGCAATTTGAGAAAAAAAAATATCAACCTTTCCCTACGATTTATGATACTTACAGGTAACTAAGAGATAAAAACATAGAGAAACAGACTTACCTTGCGCTTCTTACTGATTTGGGCAGCCATGTTTGCAAGAGCTTGAGGCACTGAACTCGGTCGGCGCTTAAGAGATTTTAGGCAGACGAAACCCTAATGTTGCTGAATCAGTTATGATGTACGTGTGATTGCTTAAAATAGGGTAACATAGGGATCTCATCTGACGGTTCGTAATATACGTTGCTTTTTGACGGTCACGATCATCCATGCTTCTTTACAATATTTTTTTACATTTCTAATTTGCATTATAATTCAATTGGTACTGTATGAGACTTCAGAATTGTCTCAATAAAAATTCATGTTATATAAAAACAATGATTAATAGCTTGGTTAAGATAATGAAAGAGACCACGAGATTTCAAACTTACACATTTATTTATATAGTTTTTTCTTATTCTAGAAAAAAAACCATATATATTATAAAATTGTGCTTTATTTTGTTGTGATTTAGCAATTTGATATTGAAACTCTAATTTTTAACGTTAAACTTTACAAAATGGAAGATATATTTGTATAGAGAGTAAACTAAAAATTTGACAAACTGAGAAGTATAAATTAATTTGATTGTGGTAAAAATAATGACATTTCACAAATTATTTATGATAAAATATCATATAAACAATACAAGCTTGCTCACGAATTTATGTATGATAATTTCTTAATTTATATGAAATCCCTTCATAGGAAAATTTAATATCATATAATTTCATTCTTGAGCCTTTTAGCACCGAATATGCTAGTGATATGTTAAAATGGGAAAAGAGTGAAAAGAATATACGTGGAAATGTGTAAAAAATGCGATCAATGATTTTCACCACGGAAATATCAGAAATTATTTAGTTTCTTTTGAATACAAAGTTTTGTTAACGAATGAGTGTTTCTCCAAACTTATGACTTTTAACTTAAAAGTATTTTTTTAACTTTTAAGAAGTTTAAAAACAAGTAGTTAAGTGTTTCTGTAAAATGATTTTTAAGATATCAAAAATGTTTTCTCAAAACTGAATTCTAAGTCACTTATAAGTTGTTGAATCTTGAAAAGACTAAAAAGGACATGCTTTATGTAAGGGTATTGGGTTTTGAATATAAAATAGGGACAATATTATAATTTACTTGGTCAAAAAATAGATTTGAAAAATCACTTTTAAAAGTAAGTATCTGCTACTTCTCACTTCTTACTTAAAAGTAACTTTATTAAGTTGAAAAAAGTTCAGAGAAATGCTTAACTAACCAAATTTTAATTTAAAAATCTACTTTTAAGGAGGTTTGACTGACTTTTAAGTTTAGAGAAACACCTATGAAATAATGAAGTATTTTGACTGTTTGAGTTATGCAAGTTTGGATTGAACATGACCTACAAGCCAATAGTAGAGGAATCACATCTGCATAAGAAAGACAATGCTTGAAGTCCTTCGGCCCGTTTCGCCATGCTCGTTAAAATGGTGTCCACTCACAACTCCCCCCCAAGCTGAAGCATAGATGTTAATCATGCCCAACTCGTTGTCCTTTCAAAGCGTTTGAAAACAAATCCCTGAGTTGTTCTCCAATCTTGATATATCCTGTAGAGACTAATTTTCCTTCAATCTTCTCACTGATGAGGTGGTAATCGATTTTAATATGTTTGGTTCTTTCATGATAGACTAGATTTGAAGCTATATTTAGAGCAGCTTGATTATCACACCAAAGATAGCATTATACATTCTATTCCAATTTCACTTAGAAATTGATGCTTCCAAAAAGCTTCACATGTTGCTTGTGACGTGGGTCTGTATTCCGATTTCACACTAGAGAAAGATACTACACCTTGCTTTTTGCTTTTCCAAGCTACCATATTTTCACCAAAAAACAAAAAGTTGCCAGTAGTTGATCTTCGGTCTAATTTAGAACTAGCCCAATCTGCATCAGAGAAACACTCAATGCGGGTGTGCCCCTGACTTTGTTATAATATTCCTAAGTCAAGTGTTTTCTTCATGTTACATAAAATATGCTTTAATGCTTCTCAATGCTCCACTTTAGTTGTAAATGTAAACTGACTAACAATGCTTACAGCATAAACAATAGGGTAAACTTAAAAAAAATACCTTGTGTTTTAGGCCATTTTCAAAATGGGGTTTGTGGTATAATAGGTCTCAAAAGGAGGTTTGAGATTTTAAATCGTTAGCAAAACAAGGATTTCTTCTTGACATCGTTAAATTTGAAGACGTGGCAAGGGGTATTTTGGGAAAACATAAAATTTCAAAGAAAAATATGCTCTTCAAAATCCCTAATTTCTGCAACTTCAATACTTCACCCTTCAATTTTCAAAATCCCTAATTTCTGCAACTACAAATTCCTAAATTTTATGGTCATTTCTACAAATCCATCTCCCTAAATCGATTTCAGAATTCTATCTACAGAGGAGAGAGCAACCGTAGTTTTTTAGCTCAGATATGACAAATATAAGGCTCCCAAGCTGAGACAAAAGACAAAGGAAGAGCTGTTGAATGAGTCGAAGGATCTGATGGTCGAGTTTTGAAACTTTTATCTGTTGATCCATCAAATTATGAAGATGCTTCTATGGAAGGGATTCGTAGGATTCTTAAAGAGTATACTGGTGAAAAAATTCCACGAACTTCAAAGATTCCTACTAATAAGACAAAATGGATAAGGATGGGCACTACTGTGGCAACAAATGCATTATTGGAGTGTAAAGGCGAAAGAATTGTGCTTTGTGTGACTTGGGTTTTTGAAGGATCTCCTCCAAATCGGTAACCAAGCACGCCCTAATATCTTTGATCTTACTATTTCAAAATGACAACTTCTGCAACTCGAACTCAGCTCTCTTTCTTCTGCTCTAAAAAATTAAATTCATCCTTGCATTCGAATTTGGAAAAGAAAGTCGAAATTAAATTAATTGAGATATGAGAAATCATGGGTTTGGCTGGGGACTTTTAGAAACTGGAATGATTCTTCTTGTTGAGCCAGATTAACTAAGATTGAAATCCAAGTAGCAGAAATTAGGGATTGTGAACTTGAAAGATGGAGGTTGGAAGAGGTTTTTTTTTTTTTTAGAATTTGTAATTTTCTCAAATAACCCCTTGCCAAGTCAGCTTACTGGATGGAATTAACAGAAAAATCTAAATTTTCTAACGATTACAGACCTCAGACCCCATTTTGAAACCTAAAATTCATCAAGTCCCATTTTGAAAATGACCTAAACCACATGGTACTTTTTTGAAGTTTACGCTAAACAATATTTGGCATTGTCACAGTAGGTAGTTCAACTTTCCAACTACTCTCCGATACCTATCAGGGTTGAAGTTTGGGTTATCGTCATCTGACATTAGTTGAACATTGAGAACCATTGGTGTAGGGCGTGGCTTTGCATCTAGTTTGCTAGAATCTCTTCAACTAGGTTAAGAACATAGTTCCTTTGAGACAAAACAATGCCCTTGTTGCTTCTCGATAATTCAATCCCTAAAAAGTATTTCAATTCTCCCAAGTCTTTTGTATGGAAACCTTGTGTTTATTTATGTTTTTAGATCATCAATAGCTCTACTATTATCTCATGTGATCACTATATCATCGACAAAAGAATGATTCCAGAAATTGATTTCTTATAGAATACAAAATGGTCTTTCTTGCTCTTGATCATGCCAAATTCTTGAAGTTCTCCACTGAATTTTCCAAACTAAGCATGTGGACTTTGCTTCAATTTATAAAGAAACTTATTGGGAGACGTACTTTTTTAGACTCTCCCTAAGCAACCAATCTAGGAGGTTGCTCCACGTAAACTTCTTCTTCGAGGTCACCATGGAGAAATGTATTCCTAATATCCAATTGATGTAAAACCCATTTTTGAGATGTACCAATAGAGATAAAAAAAACCATACAAATTTAAGCTTAGCAGCAAGAGAAAAAATATTCAGTATATATGTTTGAGCATATCCCTTAACAACAAGTCTTTCTTTCAATCAAGCCTCGGATTCATCGAGATTAATCATAACTGCAAAAACCCATTTACAACCCACAAAGTCTTGGATTGAGGCTTATCAACAAGGTACCGTGTATGATTCCTTACAAAGAATGGATTTCATCAAACATTGCATCCTTCCGACCATTGTGATGAAAAGCCTCCTAAACAATTGTAGGAAATGAAATAGAGTTGATAGATTCTACAAAGTCACTTGAGGATAAAGACAAGTGATGACAAGAGATAGAGTTAGCAATAGGATAGGAAGATGTGCATTTTCGTTTACCTTTTTGAACATCAATGTCATTTGATGGATCTGATGATGAAGAGACTAAAGGACATGTATTTTTTGGGCGTTTAAAGTTTTAAAAGAAACTTTTGATCTTGATTTAAGGTTATTAGGGCAACTCTAATAATTCCCCATTTTGGGGATTTCCCTAAAATGGGGAATGAACATGGGGAATGGTCAAGTCCAACAATTCCCCATTTTGTATATCCCCAAAATGAGGTTCTATATATGTGGGGAATGATTATTATATTAATATATTTTTTAATTTTGATTTATTTTTAGGTGTACTATACTTTTTTGGTTATTGGGAATAGATTTGATGTAAGAAAATTAATACAATAATAATAAAATATTATTACTTTATGGGAATCTGAAATGGGGAATGAAAAATGGGGAAGATGGCTGGAGCAAAAACACTGTAGATCCTGCAAAATGAGGTTTGGAGAATGAAATATGGGGAAAATGGTTGGACTTGCTCTTAAAGGTTCAAAAGAAATTTTTATCTTGGACATCAAAATTTGAAGATTCTGAGACTAAAGGAGGAATCTTGGCTAGTCCTAGCTATACGAGGGAAAGTTGCAAATTTGGTGGTTCGTTGTCATTTGTTGACACAATCAAAAGCTAAACTATCCTAGTTATCTAATCTCTGGATGTTATGATCCAGTGAAAAATAAAGATAGACAGTTTCACCAAAAAAGAAAAAACCCAGGTGCTTATTTATCAAGGGGCTAATGAAAAATGAAACTATCCTAACTTCGTTGGTTATGATTTTATCATAACTTCATACTAATCATTGAGGCTGAATTAAAAAAAAAAGATACCGCCGCTAGAAACATAAGCTTCATGTGGAAAATCATTTTTAATGGTATTCTCTTAATTCACCAAAAATATTGTCGGCCCATTAAAATTGAAAACTCTAAAGACTTGAAAGAGAATTTGGTTATTCAATCTGTGAAATGGTACCCTATCATTTTGGTTGAGGTGAGTTTGAACCCTAATAGTCATTATCTTTAGACTTTTTAATTTACCTGCTTTAATTTGGAACTTGACTATAAAAAATGAGAATTCAGAAGTAGAATATATTCATTCATAATTCCTTCTCTATACTTATTATTTTAGATTCAAGGAGATAGACCCCCATCATCCTCAACTGCCTACTCCTCCTCGCAATTGTACCTCATCTTGTAGTTAGTAATTTAACGAAATTTATCAAATTTGGTCAAACTTAGTGTGAGCGGACGACACGGAGCGGTGAGCCGAGAGCACGCGGAAATGAGAGGCGCTGTCCACCTGGGTGTTTGAAAAATATAGTTCGTGCCGGGTCATGGACCCGAAAAAGTTGAAAGAGAGAGCGAAAAAAATTTTAGATCGGTCAAACCCGAATCCGCCATCTCTTAGTGTGGAGTCGTCACCTGGATTAGCCACCTGGATTAGCTCTTTCTAGTAATTAGAGTTCTGTGAGGCTTAATGTCCGGGGGACGGCCCACTAAACACAGAAATTCGGGTCCGGGATAAGTTGCTTATTTCTTATGTAATCATATTATATTACATCTATAGAAAATCGTATTTTCTTAATCGTGCATATTCGCACCTACGTCGTTTTTTGAATTATATGCATGATTCACGTATATTCGAAAGCAATAAACCATCCATAAAGCAGTAAATAAATGCGGAAAGTAAATGAGAAAAAATAAAAATTACAAAAATTACAAAACTCGGGGGATGCAACCGCCCGCTTAATCTATTAATTACAATTCTCGTAAAAATATTTGCAATACTCGAAGGAAAAAATAAATTCCTAGGCATGCATCTAACCTGCATTCACAAAGGTTAGCACGCGATATGACACATATGTTTGATTTGATTTCGAGAAGGCCCACGTGGTCTAATTAAGACATCGACGGTTTAAAGTTATTAATTTAAATAAAAATGGTTCATTTTTATTTACACGTATGTTGGTCAATTTTATTAGTGAAAATGATCGCATGGCAAGGTGTGAGGCCTGTTATCCGGGAATAATTTGTATTCCCTTCGTGTGGGTAATCTAACATAAATAAAAATTAAAAGAAATAGAAGAAGAGAAATATTACAACATTTACAGTAGTAATAGATAAGATAATTCCTAGGTCCACAAATAAAATTAGAAAAAAATGAAGTAGACGAGAGCACGGAATCCGCAATTCTAGGAACTCAGAGGCTTACCCTTTCGGCGTTAATCCACTTCGACGTATCCGTATGATCCCCGGGAGCGTTCCTCATTCGTTTTGATTTAGTTGTGGTTTAATTGGAAAATAAGTGTTTATTTATCCAAAGGATAATCAGAATCAGTTTCTAAATTTGTTTTAGACCCGAGAATATCTGAGGATTTAAGAAAAAAAGTAGATGAAGAAAAGTTTTGAGAATAATTAAAAGTTTGAATCCAAATGTGTTTTGGATCTAAGAAAATATTGGAAGAAATGAAAGAAAATATTTTTCTAGTATTTGTTAGTGTTTTTCTTTCTGAAAAGGAGAATTTTCTCTCAAATTCCGAGTCCCCTTCAATCCAAAAAGGTCTGATATTTATAGGAAAAAATCCCAGAAATCCAAAAAAGACAAGAAAATTTGGTAACCTTGCTAAAGAGTTTGGCGAGGTCGCCAGATTTTCAGGCGAGGTAGGCTCCGGATCCTGTTTTCAGCGACATTTTTTGATTTTTTTGTGTATTTTCATATTTTTTAATTAATTTCTGAATTAAAAGAAAAAATTAAATAATTTTATTAGAAAAGTTCTTTTAAATTCAAAGACGAGGAAGACTCCCATTTGAAGATCATCGGACGGTAAAAAATTGTGCGATTTAAGGATAAAATCCCGAAAAACCATCATCATTGAACGCGTGAGCTGGTACAAAATCCCATGCTCACAACTGCCCCTCATGTGATAATTGCTGGTTGTATAACCAGTATGATCACACGAAATGAGCGTAGGGATAGAGAGAATACTTGACCGGTGTGGTTGGTGACTTCTTGTTCCCAATTGGTGATAACATAGGCCTTCCTTTCTGACGCTGTCTTCATAGGGTTGTCCGTTTCTTTCTTCGGATCCCTTAGGTACTTGGTGCCCCTTGTGGGTGGGTTGGTCGTTTCTTTCCGCGGCATCCCTTTAGTGGTTGGTAACCGTTTCATTATTCGGTTGATAAATGAGATAGTTTCTTTCTTCAACCATTTAGATAACCGTTTCCTTCTTTAGTTATATTTTGTATTTCCTTAATAGGATGTCGACTTGCTTCCTGTGACAAATCAGAGAAAAATGTGTAATGTTAATACATTTTATGATGAATGTTTTAATTATTTAATTGAGTTTATGCGAAGTAAAAATTTTTACTCCTCTAATAAAAAATTAAAACATGATAAATAAAATAAGTTTAATGGAAATTTGGGGATGTCCTGAAGACTGCTCCATTGTTTTAGGAGGCTTTTGTGTTTGCAATGTTGACTTTAGGCTTGATTGGGCCATCGTTCTTCTTGGTGTTTGCGGGTTCCTCAAGTGGAGGTGGAGTTTCTCGTTTACTGGGACGGTGTTGCCCCAGTTTAGCGTCATCTTCTCCTATAAATGATATGATGCGTATGTGATGTATGCATGATTTATGCATGAACAATATTTATCATATGATGTATGTTCATCTATTATAGGTGTTGTGAACTTCATCCATCTTGTGTTGGTGCACGGTTACCCCACGGGTTTGTCTTGTTAGGGATTCCATGGATGACTCCCTCTAAACGACGACCATGGGTTCGTTGAATCAGATTTGAGTTCAGAGCTTGGATCTGGTTTGAGGAAAGTCTGGATGAGTCTTTGATCCCTCATTATATCGGCGATGATCACTTGGAAGCCGTTTGCTTGAAGTGTTGGAGGTATATAATTCCGTGCACGTACCATTCCGAGGAGGAGATGATGAATTTGATAGTGGTTCTAACTTCTGCATAGACCGCCCTTGCGGGTTTTCAATCTATCGAACCTTGTCTTAATTTTTTCTTGGACCACCTTTTTAGGTTTTCAATCCATCAGACTTATTTTTCTTTTTTTTTTATGTTTACTTACGATATTCTACCATTGGCATGCAAGTAATCAAAATAAGCATATGCATAAAGCTTCAGCAAAAATGACAATTCATTGATGAACTTTAACAGGGGTATAAATGTTTCAAATGATTTGACTCCTACCATTGATTAGCCCTCTCAGGTTTTCTAACCAATGTGGTTCTCTTGATGTCTTAAGTTTTGCCCGAGCCTCCCTTTTCGAGTTTTTAACTCAGCAGAATATTCTTTTTCTGTTTTGAAAAGAAGTCTTAATTTTTGCTCAATTAACCGAGTGTTAATTGATAGGCTGAATTCAAATTTATTTTATTTGTTGGTATAAGTTTTTATCGATTTATTTCTTTCACCTATGCGTGATAGCAATTGTGTAAGACTTGGTTGATTTGGTAGATCGATTGTCGATGTCCACGACTTCATTTGTTGTCTCGTTCAGCATTTTTGATCGATTGATTGGTACTCGCGCCGCTTTGCTGGCTTGAGGTGTATGTGATGATGGGTCTTGATCATTAGCGTTTCCTTCAATGGTGTAATGAATGCCCCACAAATGGTAGCGAGTCGTGTGAAGTAGTTGTCGATGTGTTCAACAATCTGACTCCTTTTTGTTATTAGTATTGACTTTTGTTTTATTGTCTCATGAATGGCGGTGATGGAGTTGTTGACGTGTTCAACGATCTGACTCCTTCTTTGTGCTCTTTGACGTTGTGTCGGTTGTTTGACCTCAACTTGCTTTGTTGACATTTTGGCCTTATTTTGGCTTTGATCATTTTGATCTTTGTTTAATTGCTTTAATAGTTAGTGGACGTTTCGTGCTTAGAGATCTTTCTGTCGATCTTACATTTTTGTAGGATGAGGCAGATGCTATCACGCGTTATCTAAGTACATATGTTTATCTCTCACTTTTCCTCAAGAGTCAAATCATTTGAACTTTGGGGAATCCATTTATACCCAAATTAATTTCATGACATGATGTGTCACACATGCTAAAAACATTATGTGTATGCTTATGAGAATGCTTGATGTCATTGATAGAGTATCAAGCAATTAAACAAAGTTCAATTTATTCAAAAATAATTCAACAGCCTCGAGGGCAAAGTAACTAAAAGCTAAATTATTACATAATCATCCATTGATGCTAGTATCCCCCAAATGTATCTATGGATTCAAAGTGCTCCATCATGTCCTTTTCAAACACTTCTTGATAGCTCGAAAAAATGTCTGACCCAAACTTGTTCCTATATGATAGTAGTGCACCGTCTAGAAGTTTGGTTATCATCTCCGGTAGACTTAAGCGAGCCCGAAGCTTGACCTCTATGGCCATCTAAAGTGCAATGTAGGATTTGAACCTCTCACCCTACTCCTACCTTTTGGCCTCCAAGTGTTGCATCGTGGTTTCCATTTGAGTGTTGAAACCATAATGCCCCATCATAGCCTGAGCAAGGCTATTCCAATCAATGGCTATGTCCAGCGAAAGGTGACTGTACCATTCATTGATTGGGTGGTCCAAGGTGACGACGAAGAGCTTAGCCATCATCCGCTCGCTGACCTTTAATGCCCTCATCACCGTCTGATAATGCGTTAAGTGAGCGCGCGGGTCGCCAGATCCTACATACTTTTTAAACTGCGACATTGCGAAGTTTGGGGGCAAGCTATCTTCATCCCCGATTGTCAACCGTGTAGGGTATGTGTTCCTTAGGTGACCACCGTGAGTGGCCAAGAACTGTTGCAGTAATTCTACCATGCTAGGTTGTTGGAGGATGGCGTTCCCAGTGTTTGGATAGAAACCATATTGCCCCTGGGGATATGCCACAAAATTTGGCAATTGAGATGCCTGGAATTGTGAGGCAACTAACGTGCTTTAACTGGGAATAGGCTGCTGGGTCATTCCTTGGTAGAAAGGCCTTAGTGCGAATGTTCGTTGGCTAGGCTACCCCTGGAAGAATTGGGGAGGATTGGCAAAGTTATATCTTGGCTACCCAATAGGAGCCTGGTTCAGCTGACTTTGTCCTGTTCTAAATTGATAAAAGGTAGTTGGGGGCACCATGTGTGAGGTGGGAGGTCCCCCTATTTCAGGCCATCTAGTTGGACCGCCATTGTTAAGGGTGACCTCCAGGCTGGACACCATATTTTGAGCTCTCCCGGAGTGTTAGCGAATGAGCTTAACTAACTGTTCACTGTTGGTAAAGGCGTTTAAGGCAGCTACAATCTCGGCACTCATCGACGATTATTGAGAATTTTATCCCGTAAGAACAGGGTGATCTTCCCCCGCACCTTCTCCTTGTAGATTGGCCATGAAAGACATACGTCGAACTGAATCTGAATCAGAACCCAAGTCCTCACTTAAGTCAGTGTACGGAACCCCCTTCAGATTGGCCATGATTGGAGAAATGCGGACCAGACGGCAAGCAGACCTCTTCCAAGCCACCTTTCATACACGAGCAGGATATTAGACCGTGCATGTAAGATTCGTGATATGATTCGTGATGCGGGAAATGTGTAAGATATTTAATGTTATGGCATTCATAAGGGGTTAGCATGCCATGATGTGAAATAACATGCATGTCAATCCATTTGAAATAAACAGGTTAGTCATTAGGTAAAAATGAAAACATGCGGAAATGAAAATCCAACATTGGGGGTTGGATTCGAGATTTGTACAATGTTTCTGTGCCATTGTAATATGAGTGGTGTAAGTGAGATGACTAAGTTACTCTTGTGGTAATAGGTCAATAATTTGAGATTTAGTACTATGTCTAGGACTCATGGAATGAGGAGGTCAAAATTATTTCGAGTAAGTAGTGTGGCGTACCCTAATGAAACGAAAACAACTACAGCATGTAGCTACCTAATGAATGATTTGGTTATTTTACCCAATTAGGGTGGAGTTTCGGATGCTTATATGGTCATCACTATTTGAGGGTATGTGGTGATACGTGAATTATTGCCTCGTGTGGGTGAATGATTCAGTTATGAAGCGTATACGCTTGAAGATTTGGTAAGGTAAGACTTTTGAAGTAAGCTCGCCTAGTGCGGGCCTAGGTTAGGACATCAACTGGGATATCCTTTAATGTAGAAAATGGTTTGGGTAGGTATTTGCCCTATTTGGGCTTTTGGTGTGTATAATTGCCCCGGAAGGGCTGTGAGTTGGATATCGAGTGGACATCTCATAGGTAATATGTGGGATATATTATTGGCCCTTGTGGGCTAAATGTCGGATGTCAAGTGGACATCACATAGTAAAAGAAAGGCACGTTTGCCCTGTACTGGCTAATAGCCGGATGTTAATTGGACATCTTGCTGAAAAAGGGGTAAGTGATGTTTCAAAGTGGTTTTATGTTATCTTAGTGTCAACTAATCCTAAGTATGTGTGATGCCGATTTGGCATGATGATGATAAGATGCAATGTTACATCATTTTAATATGATGAGTGTGCGCGTTCAAGTGTCTGCACTAAGATTCGTGGTTAGCATGACATTTGTACAATGATGAGTAGTAAACACATAACACATAACATGCAACGTCCAAACTTTCAACCATATAACTCCCGCATGTAGGGATTTTGGCTAGTCTCTATCCTAAGTTTGGTTCATCTTAGTACCATGAAGATACTAAGGAGCGCACCTGCAAGAAAAATATAATGCATGGTCGTTTGTTGGGTAACACCCTAGGGAAAATGCCTATGGTTTATTTACATGAGGGTTGTAAATGGGTTGCTGATGTAGAAGGTTCTTGTTGCACTAAAATACACTCCAAGCCTCAGGTACATG